>JAOEHY010039790.1:0-38581 GCA_025447955.1 Psilopsiagon aurifrons | reverse complement strand
ACAGGGGAAGTTTAGATTGGATATAAGGAAGAAGTTCTTTACTGTAAGGGTGGTGAGGCACTGGAATGGGTTGCTCAAGGAAGTTGTGAATGCTTCATCCCTGGCATTGTTCAGGGCCAGGTTAGACAGAGCCTTGGGTGGCATGGTTTAGTGGGAGGTGTCCCTGCCCATGGCAGGGGGGTGGAACTTGATGTTCTTAAGGTCCTTTTCAACCCTAACTATTCTATGATTCTATGATATCAAAACCACCCACTTAATTCCTCTTGAGCCACAACAAAGGTAGGGTATCGCTGACAGAAATTAAGGACCTTTGGTACAACTGTCTGTTACTCTGATCAATCCTGTTTCTGTTTCAAAACAATACTGTTCTGGAAAAAATAATATACTATAGATGTTGCTTTCACCATTAACACGGTATCCTTTATCTGAGCCTCTTCCTCTGATCAAGATGGGTATATTTCCTTCATCGTGTATCATACTTATTAAATGAAAGATTATGTCCAGTGTGACGTAATTGGTAGGCTTCTGGTCTGGGTGCCCTATATTCATGCACCTTTGCTGTTTTGTTCAGGATTTGCTGTGGTGGAGGTCAGAGAGATTCATAAAAAAATGAACGCAAAATGTGACAGCCTTAAAATCATGGCTAATCTTTTCAAGTACCTAGAGCCCTCCACTGGCTTCTGTGGCATTCAATTGGCTCAGGATGGCTTTGTAGGATTACTTCTTGGTAAAACTGAGTCCTACAGCCACAGGTACTTACTTACGCTCCCCTAGTGCTTGGGACTGAAAACTTGACAGTGAATTATCATTTATGCATATACAAACAAAACAGACAGAGAATCTAGCAGTCTCAAGGAAGGCATTAATGTTTGTATGAAGAGTATTTAGAAGCTTCCTGTGACTGGTGAGTAGTGCCTTAGATCTGACGAAGGACTAACTATATAATCATGAGTAGCTTGAATGAGGTTATAGATGTGTGGATGAAGAGGTAGTACTTAAGACGTAAACCTGGAGTAAAAGGCTGCTATGAGGCCTTCTGTTCTCCAGGCTGAAGAGCCCCAAATTTCTCAGCCTGTTTCTTCATTCTAGATCTCTAAGCATAATTTTCCTTCACTTGTTTTACTTTTGAACAAAAAGTACTGTAAAAATGCAGTTCCGATGTATTTGCTTCCCAAATACACAGGGCAATAGAGAGTAAATTAATTCTAAAGAATGCTCTATTATTGCTATATGCTCTTTTCCTGCATTTTCCTTAGTCACATATATTAATTCTGTAATCAATGAAAACAGAGAGGTTATGCAGAACGTTTGTTTGGCACTATTGCCTGTTTCATGTTTGGGAGGATCATAAATGGTTTAGAAGGAAAAAAACAGCTACGGGACCTCTGTTAGAATTTTATTTACTGTGATGCATTCAGTGACTATTATGTACTCAGGCATCATTTGTGCACAGAAGTGTTTGCTGGACACCAGCAATGAGATCATTGATCAAATTTTGGTTTGGACTTCTCATGTATTCCTCATAAGAACTACTCTGCAGATGGTTGTGATGAAGCACATTCCCCATTCATGTCCCTCAAGGGTCAGGAACAGGCAATAGGACCCACTTTGTTCCCCAAGGGCCAGCCAAACCATGGAGCAAAGACTGAAAACACTGTTCATGACAAGCTTCTGTTAGTTACTGCAAACACAGCCATCAATTACAGGATCTTAAATCCCTTCCACATGTCAAGATGCAGTTACATCATAACTTCATCTCTGTTGCTGCTATTAATTTTATGTCATCTCAGGTATTTCTTCCACTACAGGTAATGCTTCAAAAATAACATTAAGAAATATATATGTGAATCTACTAGATCTGAATGATATAGTCACCAAATAGTATTTGTCCAGCTTATTGTTCCATTGAAAGCGGTCAGAAAATACAAATTACTAGATTTTCCAGCTTAACCCAAGGTAATGCATTGAACAATCCAATCACTGAAAGCTGTTCAAATAATGATAACCACTATTTCTTACTCTAATTAGTCAAAGTGGAGGTTTGCAGATGCTGGAATAGGCAACTACAGTTGCCACTGTTTACAGTACTGTAGGATCAAAGGGACAGTACTAAATACTGCTTTTAATTATATATTTCTACTGATATTTGCTCACTGGAAAATCCATTAGTAGAATTCCACTGGTGTGGATTAAACCAGTAGTGGTTCTACTCATCTTGCACACTGTGTATCCAGACACAATAACCAAACCCAATATGCAATTCTGACAGACTTAGCAATTTCCATGCTGTCATGCTTGTTTATTAGAAAAACAGTGGAAAGTAGCTGGTTCACAAAGGCATTTGACATGCTCCAGCACCGAAATTGAGATTTCAAAACCTAGCGTGGTTTTGTTTGTTTGTGCCATTGCTTCTGCAGATTTCAAGCTTTATTTACCTCCAAAGTTAAGAATAAAATTTGCTAATTGCATGCAAAAAAAAAAGGTAGTGAATTAAGCTTTGCTGTTTAGGTTTTGATCTAAAGCATTTTGTATGAAAGAGGACTTAGGAAAAGCTATAAATAATGCATAAGAACTTCAGAAAGGTAAGAATGGATATCATCATCATCTCTGATGTAATCATTCTCTGATACACATATAAGAAATGATGCCACCATAATGCAAATTTCCTTGCTTCTCATCTCACAGATGGCAGTAGAACTTCAAAAGGTTCGGCTTTCATTTGTGCTCTTATTCTTAACATACAACTCTCTACTAATACTTAGTCTAATCAAAGCCAATAGATTAATACCATCCAGTCTGTTTTCTAGTGCTTCTCTTTTCAGCTTGGAATTATTGAAAGACTACCCTTCATTTACTAGATTAAATTACAGTTATGTCAATACTTGATTTTTCAGTTTGCTAGCTTAGCAAATCAAGTCACACCTCCTGATCAACTGCAAAAGAGAATGCTTTTCCCTCCTGATACTTCTACCTCTCACCCCCCAAGTACTTTCAGCTTAACAGAACACTGCTTTGCTTTGGAATTTGTGTGAGGTCAAAGTAAAATTTTTCTCAAATTCCAGTAATGAAGAAAACCTTCATTTGTTTTGAAATAAAATTTCTCATTTTGCTGCTTGTTTTCTTCTCTAATCTTTGTGTTTGTTCTCCCTCTTTCCTTTTTGTTAGCACTTGTGTGGGTGTGTGTATTACAGAACTGGCCGCTCAACTCAGCGTAATTTGCAGATAGTCTCATATGACCTAAAAGATATAAATAATTCACCAGAAAAAAAAAGCTCTATGAAGCTTTCAACAGCCTTTTAATTACAACTGGGCCAAACAGAGGAGAGGTGAGAAAATTGAAACATGATTATTTTATAAACAGAACAACAACAACAACTGTGCTTAAGTTCTAATGAAGAGAATAGAGTAGAATCACAGAATCCCAGAGACTGGTTTGGGTTGGAAGGGATCCTAAAGCTCATCCAGTTCTAACACCCTGCCACGGGCAGGGACACCTCCCACTAGACCAGATTGCCCAAAGGCCCTCCTCATGTTCCAGTTGGTTTGGGTCCCCTTGTCGTTGAAAGGGATGTCTCCCCAAATTCAGTATATGTTTCTTTCCAGAAAAATGGCCTTTATGCCAGCACACACAACTTGCGCTCTAACTGTAGCTTATGTGTATTATTTACTGATCCTGTGGCAGCCTAAGGACTGCACTTTTTGCAGCTAGTCATAAATTTAAAGCAATCTTTGGAGTCCGTATCATTAAAGGCACAGATCCTGAACAGAGGCACTCTCTGGACAGTGGGAGTAGACCATATGTTACCAATTCAGACATATACAGGAGATGAGATTTAGGGTGTCATGATGCTCTTACTGACCTGCTGTGGAGATGCTGGTTGAAGGATTTGTTGGAAATATTTCCACTCTCTCCTATTTCAAAAATGCCACTGGAGTAGAGCAATGTACTAAAGTGGAAGAGGAGGGGCAGCAGGGCATGCTATGGTCAAGGGAAATGTCCCATTAAGCAATTATATTAATTATACATTGCCTCTAAGAGGCACATACTTGCACAGTAGATGACGTCCTTCCCAGAATAGATGGTACAGCAAGAAGAAAAGGCTGTTCCTTCCAAAACTCCTACTGTATAGGCTTAATAATTCAGAAGTTACCTATTCATGAGAGCATTTCCATCCAGTCATTTGATTTCAATTGAATAAAAAATGTACAACTTGGCGGCTGTCAATCAACATTGTAAGTGCATAGATGAGCTTGGTTTTCCATCTGAAAAGCACATAAAGTGACATTCATAAAAACAAATAAGCAGTTGTTACTTAGAGAACATGTCCTGGAATTTATTTCTGAGTGTCGTCAGAGTCAAGGAGGCTGATAATGAGGATGATTTGTTTGCCATTAATCACTAGAAACACCAGAAAAGATAAGAGCTTAAAAATAAATAACAAAGCTGATGAGCTGAGGCTGTGTTTTGTATTCTTGCCCTTTGCTTCACCAAGTTGGTTTATTTTTTAAGAGCTCAGTTGTGGGTGATAACAACAGAGAGAGTGTATAAAATCTTGATCACTTGTAAAAGCAGCCCATCTTGGTGCTTTGAAATTTTTCAAGTAGGAAAGAGAAAAAGATGTATTTCATGAGAAGTACAGCATGACAATGAGCTCGATCATTCCCAATTCATGGCAGCAGAATAAAGGTAGAGAAGGGTGCAAGGGTATGTACTTAACCCATGCACAAACACCCAGCAAACACAGAGGAAGATATTCTCCGTCTCTGGCACAACAGGAGCAGAATTACGAGAAGATTTTCAGAGAAGCAGAAAGTTAATTTCGTTTCTTTAAGGGATATTGGGAAGGTCCTTGGGCCCTGTGGTGCTGTTGCAAACATGCACAGGTATACATGAAGAATGGGGAATCTTTAAGCCTTGCCTATGTATCTAAGCCACTGGGCAATGAAGCTGAGCAGGGGAAGAACCAGCCTATTTTATGACAAATAAAGCAAGAAGAGGTCAACAGTAAACTGGCATGGCTTAACTTGCAGCTTAGTGATATCTATGCTATTGATGCCAATCACAGTGACACTTAAACAGTACAGAGCCCATGTCATAGGTTAGTTTGCCTTGGAAGGGACCTTCAAAGCTCATCTAGTCCAATTCCCCTGCCATGAGCAGGGACATCTTCAACTAGATCAAGTTGCCCAGAACCACATCCAGTCTGGCCTTGAATGTCTCCAGAGATGGGGCATCCACCACCTCTCTGGGCAACCTATGCCAATGTTTTATTACCCTTATAAATGGCCAAGGCCACCACTAAATCATGTCACTGAGGGCCTTGTCTAGATAATTTGTGAACACTTCCAGGGATGGTGACTCCAGCACTGCCCTGGGCAGCCTGTTCCAATGTCTGACTGCCCTTTGGGGAAGGAATTGCTCCTAATCTCCAGACCAAGCTTCCCCTGGTGCAGTTTGAGGCTGTTTCCTCTTGTCCTATCACTTGTTCCTTAGGAGCAGAGCCCAGCCACCTTCTGGCTCCATCCTCCTTTCAGGCAGTTGTAGAGTGATATGGTCCCTCCTGAGCCTTCTCTTCTCCAGACTAAACCTCCCCAGTTCCCTCAGCCATTCCTAATCAGACATGTGCTCTAAACGTAACCTACAACTCACATCTGTGTAACTACATAGGGGTCATAGTCCTGATCATATCATTTTTCAAACATTGTTTTGTTTCTGTAACTTTGTCTGCTACAGACAAGGCAGATTTCCGAGCTCTCACTTTAATTCTGCTACTGTAGCCTGTATGTCAGAATCATGTTTCCAGATGCACTGCTGTCATGAAACACAGGAACAGCAACTACACAAACACTGTCTGGTTTTATACATTTTAACCACAGATTGGCAGATTGAACCACCTGAGGGATGCCAGTATGAGCAATAACTACAAGCATCCACTGTACCATCTCCAGTTAAAATACCACTGACTATGAGGCCAAATAAGATAAAGGAAAAATATATCCCTCCTAAATGTAATTTAACACTGTGACATTGTTTTAGGGAAGCATAAGATTTAAATTCAGCTGGGAAGAAGTCTGAGTGGATACCAGAGTAATGCTCTAAATACAATAAGAGTTCACAGCAAAATACCACCAAGTATTCTTCTTCGAAGAAAGCAGTTCCTGCTGGCTTTCAGATGATGCTGATGAGAGTTAATACAAGAGAACTGATTGCGAGTTCTTCAGAAGAACTGGAAGTTGTAAAGAATATCACATAGATGATTGAAATAAAACCCAGAAAGCTATGGTAGCAAACACAGGGAAAAACTGAACTGCTGCTTCAACCTACATGTGAGAATACCCAGTGCAGTGCCTGATCTCCAGTGAAAATGTTACAAATCATAAACAAATTAGTATGAATATTTATCAAATGTTTTAATTAAAATTATCAAGCTCTTCGATTATGTTCCCCAAAAAAAATCAAAAGAGGCAACAACCATGAAGCAGAAGCAGTGCAGCAGAACAAAAACTCAGCTGGAACCCCCATCAGCAGCCAAGGGGAAAAGTACATCGTGTGAGCATCCCACAGCCTTCCTTCAATAATGTTCAGAAAGCCTTCACATCCCAAAGGGCGCATGTTGTTCGAAAATGGAATTCATTAATGCTCAAGCTCAAAAACCAACACAGGAAACCCACTGAACCAAAAAACATATGCCACAAGTCAAATTATCATCATTATAGATTAACTGTTTTTCTATTTATGCTTTCTTTTGTCAAATTCAAATAAGCCATCGTAAGGCAAACAGCTTTTGAATTATTTTCTTGCATGTTCCCATGTCTTTTGGCAGTGTAAAACCTCCAGAACCAGGGCTATGTGTTTAGTGCCAATCCTTTCACTTAAGAAACTTTATTTACCCTCCCATTTAGATGGAAAATGGATCTAACCACATTATCTGTTCACAAGATTATGACAGCTCCATCTTGCCAAGCATGCTACAAACATGTGAGTGCTAAAGAGACCTTTATTTAGGGATCTCGTAAGTTTTCACTGTAGACAAATATGATTTATAGTTAAGAACTTGAAAAAACCCATTTAAAATCATAAATTATATCAAGTAATGCAAACAGAAAATGCTGCAATAAATAACAAATCAGCAAAGCAGCATTAGTCCATCCTGCCAATACTGACCAGAAGAGATGCTCACTTAACGGTGAATACAGTGTATGCAGCACCAGCCCACTGGTTTTAACTTAACTTAAAAATTCTCAGCACTTCCAAAACAGCCTCATCTCTGTGTTACAATCTTGGTACTGGGAGGAATACTTACATATTCTCTTCTACTACCGCGAACAGAAGGATCTCCTATGACTTCAGGCTGATGGCCAGACTGTTTGCAAATGTCTCCTGCCTAAATTATAGATGCAGAAGTCACAATTAATTGGCTTCTATAGTTCTCATTAAAAAGTAACTGCGCTGCAACAAAAAATAAATTTGCAGACAGCTACCTACTGCATTTGCCTTGCATTTTATTTCAGAGGCAAGCAAACACCCCATTATTAAAGAGAGTCTGTGTGTGGAAAAGATCTTTAGAATGAGAAACTGCATCAGAAATGAAAATATAGCAAGCTTCCCATTTGCAGTTTCATTTCATTTCCTCTCCAACTGCTAGGGATAACCTACCATTCTGTTTTGTTTGTTTTCTTTATATCTCAGAATAAACACAGTTCCAGATTCATAAACAGAATTCACAGATCATTTAAGGCTGAATCTGTAATAAGCCTGACTCTGTAATAAGTCCCAACATCTTTAATTGGCTTCCTTCTTCCTCCAGGTTCTGTAAACCTTTTCATTTTGAAACTGCTGTCCTTCAGATTGTGTTCCAGCCTAAGCATTTTATTTGCTATTTGATTATCTTGCTGCTTTTGCCATGACCACAAATACTGAAATCCTGGCTCATAAACCCCAAGGCTTTCCAGAGACTGGACAGCTAATATCTGACAACAAAGTTCAATTTCCTCCAGAGCAGCTAATATGTTCTAGCCTTAAACCTCACGGAGCTACAGCCATAGACTACCAATTTATAACATGCATCCTATGTGAATTTTCAACAACAGGAGAGTAAGACTCAGCTGTCTTTCTTCTTTAAGAAAAAACAAGTCTCTAAAATTATGCTTCAAACTCTGGACTGAGCTGTGTAATACAAGATCAAGGGAGCACTAATGACCCTGAAGCATTTTCTTCTTGTTGTTGCCAGTAATATTTGGCCTAAATGTGTAAGATTTAAGGAAATCATCTTGATAATAACCAATTCAAATTGCTTGCAGCACCTCTCAGCTGACTGGAGTTGTTTCTTTACTCATTGCATTACCTCTGAAAGTATCTATAGATGCTTTCAGACTGTTCAAAGACTGGTACCATTAAACTTAATCACAAAGCTTTTTTGCCAATATGAAGCTTATTAATGAAACTATCTCTGATTTGTTGTTAAGTTTCCTGGGCTTAAGTAAAAAAATACTTCCCATCTCCCTCCAAGAGCTTTAAAACACCACTTCCCAGGCAGTGCTGGAGTCACTGCCCCTGGAAGAGCTCATAAACCGTGTAGACGAGTCATTTACTGCCATGGTTTAGTGGTGGCCTTGGCAGTGCTGGGAGAATGGTTGGATGTGATGATCTTACAGGTCTCATCCAAGCTAACTGATGCTATGATAAGAAAGTCAGCACATTTGAGTAAAAACCCCAAAGGAAGTAGCTTGAATCAGATCGTCCAAAGGCCAGCAATAGAGACAGGAAGAACACTCAGGCTCCCCAACTTCGGGACAGCATTTCAGCTGACAAGTCACACCTATGGTGTTACGACCACACATCTCTGCAGTAAAATTCACATTTGACAGAGAATTCCCGTCACGGTCCATGGCACAACTCATGTATTTTAAATGTAACTGGGCACACAAAAGACCTCACTGAGTTAGTACCTCTTCTACAGAGAAGAAAGATGGAATAGTGTGTTAATAAACCGGCATTTTTTGTATTAGAAGTCCAGAACAAAAGAGCATTTTGCTAAGAGCTAACACCACTGCCATTTAGTAAAATGCTAACTACGTACTAGAACATTGGCTTCATTATCATTGATTTTATTTCCTTTCATTCCTAAGTTAATTTTGATGATTGCCTCATAATAGCCAGATAAAGAAAGAAACATCTCTGTTTATCAGGCAAACCCTTCTGTGTCTTTTTGCTCCACTGTTATAAAATTAAAGCCAGGAAGGGAACAATATGGGAAAACTGATAAAATGCTTTTATTTCCCCTAGGAAAATATGTCAGCAGAAAAGTGAACAACTATATGCACTCATATTAGAAAGCATTAATAAGGCTTGCAAGTCTAGAGCTGTTTAAAACTGCCTTTGGTGTTCATGGACTATTTAACATCAGAGTGTGTATCTCTTGATACATACCTATTTTTCCTAATAATAACAATAAAAAGGTATGTATGAAGGAAATTCACTTTATAAATAGATTACAAGTCTGTCCACTGCATTTCCACAGGAAACTTCTGTATGAAGAAAAGATGATGCAATCATTTCCCAAATTTGAAAATCCTACATAGGTCATGAATTGGGATTTTGCTCCAGCAAAGCTTTCATCCATTGGCCCCAACACTGCAGGAGGAGGAACGAGATGACCCAGTCAGGTGCCAAATCTACTCACTTGATCCAGGAAACACACTGGCAATAACTCATCTGCCACTGGTTGCTCTTAATTTTGCAATAGGTGAAAGGAGCAGCTGAAGAGAAGCCCTTAATGACTTCCCCTAAAGCAGAATACAGCACTGGTAGTGAGGAATACTAGAACCACAGAATCATGGAATGGTGTGGAAGGGACCCTAAAGCTCATCCAGTTCCAACCCCCTGCCACAGGCAGGGACACCTTCCACTAGACCAGGTTGCTCCAAGCCCCATCCAACCTGGCCTTGAACACTGCCAGGGATGGGGCAGCCACAGCTTCTCTGGGCACCCTGTGCCAGGGCCTCACCACCCTCACAGGGAAGAACTTCTTCCTAATGTCTCATCTCAATCTCCCCTCTGTCAGGTTAAAGCCATTCCCCCTTGTTCTGTCCCTACAGGCCCTTGGCAAAAGCCCCTCTCCAGATTTCTTGTTGGTTCCTTTAGGTGCTGGAAGCTGCTCTAAGGTCTTCACAGAGCCTTCTCTTCTCCAGGCTCTCTCAGTCTGTCTCCAGAACAGACGTGCTCCAGCCCTCAGAGCATCTGCATGGCTTCATCTGGACTCTCTCCAATAGCTCCACATCCCTCTTGTGTTGCTGCCCCAGAGCTGGACACAGGACTGCAGGGGGTTCTCATCAGAGCAGAGCAGAGCAGAGCAGAGCAGAGGAGAAGAATCCTCTCCCCCAACCTGCTGGCCACACTGCTCAGGATGAAGCCCAGGACACAGCTGGTTTCTGGGCTCCAAGCGCACACTTCCGATTCATGGGGAGTTTCTCTACCCCTGCCAGTCACTCGGGGGAGTGGAAAATGGACACAAGAAAATTAAAAGGGCTTGGGATGTTTGTACAGGGGGAGCAATGCGGTGGTGTAGAGGGCATTTTTATAATCTCTGTACACCGCTAGCAACCATCCAAGATGCCGCTTCACGATAACAGCTTCTATGTAGTCAAAGCACTACTTGTTGTAACCCTAATTGAATAGCACATGTAAGATAAAACTGCTGTCCAGCTGTTTCACTGCTACAGCAGTGTGACTGGCTGTATACGCAACTCAAAGGGAGAAATGATCCACTCAGCATGCCTGGAGTCACAAAGGACAAGACAGAGCATCTGAATGCCAGAGCACAGGGTTTTGAGCATCACAGTTACTCTAGACTTGCGCTGAAGATGAATTACATCAGGCCCCATCACCAGGAAGGTAAACCATCATGCTGGAATCAAGCAGCAAGTTAATAAAAGTCACATAGCCAGAATCTATGGAGAATGGATTTAACAGAAACCATTCCTGGTGGCCTCAAACTCAGTCACAAACTCATCGCTGAGTCTGTTCCCAGGCACCCCATGATCTGGGCTTGCTTCAGGCACCTATATATGTGTAATCACAGAATCATAAAACAGATTGGGTTGGAAGGGACCTTAAAGCTCATCCAGTTCCAACACCAGGCCATAGGCAGGGACACCTTCCACCAGACCAGGTTGCTCTAAACCCCATCCAACCTGGCCTTGAACACTGCCAGGGATGGGGCAGCCACAGCTTCTCTGGGCATCCTGTGCCAGGGCCTCACCACCCTCACAGTAAATATATAGGTAACATCCCCACTCCAGTAAATCCAACCAAAACTCCCAGAATTTTAGTTAGCTTTTTGCTGAAGCCTTTGATTTGGATTGTCAAGCAGACATTGGCCGTTGATGTTTGGAAGGATTTCCTATGGTAATTTCCAGACGTTAATTAGATATTATCACCACATATCATGAATAACATGAGATGGCAGAACCTTGCTCAGACAGGAAAAAACCCAACCAAACAGAAAACAAAACCACACACAGATTTTTTTAATTAGACCCACTCATAACATTGGTCCTGGTGCTATAAAAGCTCTTTGGTGCAGCAGCTGTGTATTTCTGCATGACAAATCTATTATTTCTAATAGTGTCTCTCTTGAAACTTACTACAAAAAGCCACAAACTTCTAAACCACCTTGACATGTGCTGAATTAGCGACACTCTAAAATGTGTTTGCAACTAAGTGCACATTCATGTGTTATTTTAAAGGCAATATTCATGGGAAAATGAAAATACTCCCAGTTGCTGTCAGCATCGGCTTCTTCCAAACTGTTAACCAAGATGTATGTGCTTAAGACACTTCAGCCAGTGTAGTTCAAAGACGGAAGGCCTGCCCTGCTATCCTTGCAGGCAGGCAGGAAGGACCTGCCCACTGATTTTAATAGGACTCGAATTTAGTCTACAGAGAGACAAAAAGACATGCTTCTATGGCACTATTAGTGATAGAATCAGCCACTATATTTCCTATGAAAAGAAAGGACAGGCAATACCTTTGAGATATCCGAAACAAGCTGTTAATATGCAAGCTTTCAATCTCTACTAGAATACTGCTTGCAATCTCAAAGTCAAACCCAGTCATATATGCAAGCCAGAAGTTAATACCATAGTACATACTGAAAACATTCAACACTAGATGTCAAAATCAGCATGTATCTGTTAAAACTCCTATTAAAAATGCAAACACTCAAATGATGAAATATAAAGAAAAGTGTGCCTGGAACATATTTAATGATAGGAAGGATAAACAAACATGTAAGAATGCTGTTTCTTTTCACAGACTCTAGCCATGTCTATCAGATCACAGGATTAGCGATAGAAGTGCAGCATTAAAGCAAAAAAATACCACTAGTATAGCACTGACAGTCTAATCAAAGCCCACAAAGGCTGAGTTCATACTAAGCACCTACCATTTATTTGCCAGAGCTTTACCCCACTAATTATTAACAAAATTTGTTCTAACCCACAGGCAGGATATGTCTCTCTGAGCATCACATTTACTCCAATACCTGCTCATAAAGCCAATCAAAACGCAAGTCTCTGTCATGTGTGACTTCTCACAGATTGCATTTGGTTTAGGATTAAAGAAGGGAATTATTCTGTCTTTGGATAAAAGAGTTGATTTGACACTTCTCTTTGCCCACCATAACGCTCACAACATTTAGGCAGTAATGGCTTGCATTCATACAGTCTGCTCAAGTCCTGTAAAGCTGTAGTTGAGAAAATTTTAACTCAAGTGGTGGAATAGACAATATCATTTAACTGTACAGCACATCACTGTATGCTATGCGAATGGCAAAATGCTCAACATATTGTCTGTGACAGATATGGGTTTATATAACAAAAACCTGATGGTTGTGAATTATGTCCCATTGCTCTAAATTTCGGTGGCCTCAGCTTCTCTCTGCTTTAGCAGAGCCACAGCTCAACTGTAAAAAAAATAAAGGGCAACTCTGGAAGCCCAGTGGTACCTCTTGTCCGGAAAGTAGAAACAAATTACCAGTGTACTTCACAGCGTCACTGAATGGTTTGGGTTGGAAGGGACTTCTGAAGATCATCTAGTCCACCCCCTTAAAATGCTTCCCTAGCTACAGAATTAGGATAAAGATACAGTGTTGGGGTTTTGGTTTTTTTTCCCATTAAACTGTAACTATTACATAAGGAAACAGCCTTAAGTTATACTAGGGGAGGTTTAGACTGGATAACCTGAGTGCCAGGACCAGTGTCCATGAACATTTCACTCTCAAGGAAAAGGAAGTAACCTGGTATCCTTTACATCAGCCTGAGGCAGTTTTATTATAGAGGAGATTTAGAAAGAGAGTACCAGGTAAGGAGCTTAACTGAAGCATCGTCATCAAAGACTCACCAGCAGCAGGCAATAAGGGTGGAGGAACTGTTGCTTTAAATACATTTCCATGTTCCCTTGCAATACAGATGAAGTACGAAAGGGCCTTCTTGGGGAAAATAAACAAATACATTAATATTTTTCCCCTTTTTTCTTCTACAAATTCTAATGGCATCATTGTCCAACAGCCTTCTGCCAGTGAAAATCCAAATCAAGCAGCATCACATTCCCATTTGGTCACCACAGTTTTATAGCCTCAACAATGTAACTGGTACGAGAAAGCTCTCTGCCCTAAACCCAGTATGTTGTCTAAATCATCAGATTCCCCATTCCTGGCAGTGTTCAAGGCCAGGTTGGACGGGGCTTAGAGCAACCTGGTCTAGTAGAAGTTGTCCCTGCCTATGGCAGGGGTTTGGAACTGGATGAGCTTTAAAGTCCCTCCCAACAGAAATCAGTCTGTGATTCTGAGTGCAATTTAGACATACAAGGCAACACAACTAATGTGAGAAGTGGAGCAGGCTGCCAGCCTGCTGATGAAGCCTTCTTCGCTAGGGTTAACTGGAAAAGCTTGGGCAAGTGTCTCCCAGTCAGAATCTAAGTGCCACCTCTCCAGGCACAGAAATGGCTCCTCTAAAGCCTCTTTCTGTAACAGAGGCTCCCCCATGTTCACGTGACTCTCCCTTGCAGTTTTAGAAGGTAAGCTCCTCACGCCTCAGATCTGAGACATGAATTTGATTTTGACCAGTTTCGTGAGTAATATACATACTTTAATATGTATATTTTAATGCACCTTATATTTTTAAATATATATAAGTGCACAGTTTTGGCTAAAGCATAATGAAAAGCTCTCTCATGTAATCTGAGACTGTGTTTGTTTACTAACTAAAGACAAAATGCTTTGGAGCAATATGGGATAAAAAATTCACACCCTGAAAATTCAGAATCATTACCCTGAAATATGCAATTTATAGGCAGGAATTTTAAAAACCCAGTATATCACAGACTGTGCTGGATTTTATTCCATGCTGAAATCTATCTGATCTTTTTTAAGTATCCTGAGATGCTATTTACTAGGACAGAAGAGACCATCAAGCCTTATTCTTTTTAATATTGTCAGATCTTATCTAAAATTCACTGTGCTGTTAGGATCAATATTTCTTTGCTCAGCACATCTCTAACAGGGCAGCTGAACTGATGCAGAATCTCTCTCAAGTGTGCCACCCCTCTCAACCTCTCCAAAAGTCAAGGCATTAGCACAGCAAGCCATTTACATTTATTGCCTCATCTTCTGTGAGTAGCATCTGATCCTGCTGAAGAGTACCTTGGCCTCTTTTAATTAAAATTTACTGTTGCAATTTACATGATGCATTGTTGTCACATGCACTGCTGCCCTTCTGTTACCATGTTTAGGAGCTATTTGAAATCTATCTGACCTGTGGAACATCTAAATTTTTCCACAGGTCAGTTTGTGGGTGTTTATTAAAAAGGCATTAAACTCATACAACAGCTGAGCATTGTAACTCTATCACACTGAGAGAATAAAAATGCAATGGTATATCAAATGAAAATACAGACTTTGTGGGCTTTGAGCAACCTGGTTTAGTGGAAGGTGTCCCTACCTGTGGAAGGTGTCCCTACCTGTGGCAGGGGGTTAGAATTGGGTAAGCTTTAAGGTCCCTTCCAACCCAAACCAGTTTGTGATTCTATATTCTGACTGGAATAAATCCTGCTCCCACTCAAGACAATGAGAAACATCTCACCCACTACCAAGAGCAGGAAAAGGATTTGGTTTACACTGGGTAACAATAACAGGCACAAGTTGAAATGTACACTCACTCTTGGTCCCAAAATGCAACTGGACCCCCATCATGCTAGCTACTTTATGAACACATAATGAAATTATAATCCAAATATCTTTCATGGTAACTGTAGAAACAGAGACAACAAATGAACCTAATTAAACAGATGGCAGCAATGAGAGCATCGTATGACAGGTAAATCTACAACACTCTGAAATACTGTGGGTGGTCTTTAAGAGGAAGTGTGCAAACAGGCTCCTTACCTGTGAGGACAAATCATGGCATGTCCCTGGCTGCACCGGACAGCAGGAGGCAATGCTTGTGACGTGTATGTCACAGGCTACGACTGAACAGAGCACAGCAAGTGTAAATGAACTTTATTCGCCTATTTGTCACATCTGCAGGAGAATTACACAGAGGGGCACCTCGCTCTTGGTGGGACAGGATGGTTTACATTCAGAAACAGCTCCTTCTCTTTTCCCCCGCTTCCCAGACTTATTTTCATCAAAAATTCATGGTCTCCAACAGCAAACACACAGAAGAAACAACAGCCTTTCAGTCAAAGAAATAGTCTAGGGAAAAACTGGACTACGGTCACATACCCACTGAAGAACAGGACTGTGCATTACTGAAATCCCAGGGGATTGATTTCCTTGGGAAACAATTGTTTTCCTCTCTATCTTGGGCCAGCGCTGGGTCAAGGCCAGGCTGGGTATGGTTTTGAGCAACCTGGTCTAGTGGAACATGTCCCTGCTCATTGCAGGGGGGCTGGACTACATGACCTTTGAAAATTCCAACCTATCCTACGACTTCCTGACTTCTTTCTTTGATGACTGTGCCACATCTTTCCACAAGAAGTTCCAGCGTTCTTAAGACCTGTTCTTTGGCACGCTTCTGCGCCTGCATACTGGCATACATGAATACAAATGAGTTTACATTGTGTTCCGGTTAATAGGATTTAAATGTGACCATGCAAAAATCTGCACTGCAACTAATAGGAGCTTGTTTAATTATACAGTTCTCAGAGCTTACTTTCTTTGTGTTTACGGTCCTGTATCCTGAGTGCCTTTGTGGTTTGCTGTAGGAAGAGGAGGGCAAAATTAAACTTTAACAACTTTTCTTTATTAATTTCACTTAACAGTCCCATTACTTGGAATGGCTGCAATTTATTGCTTTCCCCTTCTGACACTGCCTGCTGCAAGGAGAAAAACTATAACACTTGGAATGAGACTTCCAGCTGGACCCCTGGGCGAATGAGCACATCCTCTCCTCCTCCTCCTCCTCTCCTGAGCTCCCAGTAGCAGCCTCATGTGTTGTAGGCAAGCAGCACACTTCTCCTGTGTCTTATGGAGCAAACAAATTCCACTTTTTCCAGTCCAACGAACTTTTTTGCCCTGACTGCTCGTGTGGTCACCTAAAACAAGTTTCACCCTACAAGTTAATTCATAACATACAGCATCTGTTT
The DNA here is from genome assembly GCA_025447955.1 of Psilopsiagon aurifrons. Classification (NCBI taxonomy): domain Eukaryota; kingdom Metazoa; phylum Chordata; class Aves; order Psittaciformes; family Psittacidae; genus Psilopsiagon; species Psilopsiagon aurifrons. Next base: position 21,936 of record JAOEHY010039790.1, on the reverse strand, counting down.
ATTCATTCTGGACTTCCACAGAATCCCAGACTGGTTTGGGCTGGAAGGGCCCTTAAAGCTCATCCAGTTCCAACCCCCTGCCACAGGCAGGGACACCTTCCACTAGACCAGGGTGGTCAAAGCCCTGTCCAACCTGGCCTTGATCAATGCAGAGCTCTCAAAGTCTCTTTTCCTCCTCTCCACCCCTCCCCCCAATAAAAACTGCGCCCCAATTATAGTCACTCCTGCTGGCATCTGACAAATCAAAGCAATGAGAAGTGGCAAAGCTGAGCATACCCCTGCAAGCCTGTGATTGTTCTCTGCATTTCTTCTACGGAGCTTGACAAGACTTGCTAAGCAAGCCCAGGGCTATTAAGTTTCAGCATCTTCCTTTGCGAGACAACTGCAGTTTTTAACAGCTTTCTCTGTCTCAACAAGTTCTCTGTTATTCTCAATTTTGGTTAATTATTTCCTCTCATTATTTCCTTTTTCAGCCCCACTGTCAAACCCTTCCCTTTCATCCAGCACTACATCCTTCAGGTATTTAAAAGCCTTGCCTTCCATTCTCACCTAATTTAACCAAGATGCTTTCCACACCATCTTTGCTCCTCTTGGTGACAGAGGATGACAAAGAATGAATTTAGCTTCATTTTAACTGCCCCCTCTCCTGAAGGCACATTAGCACATTGTACCAGCACAACTTGCCCTGTTGTGTATGCTCATTGTTAGTCTGGGAGCAGAAGGAACACAGTGGCTTATCTAGACAGTTACATAGAAATTCCTTCAAATGACAGAAATACGTGCTCCCAAATGCTCTTCTGAAATGGCATGAATCTGCTCACTGGAGGCATACGGCAAATGTAATCTTTTTGCCGTGAATACAGAAATGTTGGGAGAGGGAGGCAGAACCATACAGCTGCAGGGCAATACCAGAATGGAAGATAATTCTTAACTTTCAGACTCACCTGATTTGCCTTGTGTACACAACATACTTTCATTCATACATGTATATAACGTGTATAAATATGTAACACTAAAGATAGCAGCTCTTAATAATTTTCAGTATTCAATATAACAAACATTTAACCGAGATATCTTGCTAAAATTTTCTGCGCTTGATGAAAGACCTCTAAATATGTAATGTTCATTTATTTCCTTTCAAAATGACAAGCAGAAACAGCAAACGAGGGTGCCTGCACTGTAAATTCACCAGGCAGCTAAGTTCAGCTACATGCCTAGAGATTAAGTTCTTGAGCACGTACTTGATGACAGAAGAATACCCACTGGTAAGAGAAACGCTTTTTAGCCAAGCAGGGCAGCTTGGACCACCGTCAAGAGTCCGAGTTAAGTTATCATCAAATTCTTTGTCCATGAGAAAGCAAGCGCCATAATCCATTTGGCTATGAGATGTGGCTATGTGGCAAATGATAGGACAATCTCTGTATCCTTCCTTCTCACTCACAGTACAAATACAAAGTCAGGTGTGATCCTGGGTATAAGCTGTGACAATAATGGGGAATCAAATTTGTTTGCACCGTGTCACTGGGTGTGGATCAAGTTTGATTCTCACAGGAATGCTGCAGCCATCTCAACTTCAGAAAGTAGCCTAATGAAGAATTTCAAGTTTACACAATAAAGATCCAGCCTCCTTTTCCACTCTGATCAGCAGCTCCACTGAAGTTAGCAGTAGGCATTTTCTGTCCCTGAGAGTATTACATCTCAAGTGTCTCTTGTGCTAAACCAGTGCAGCTTGTGCTATTACACTTACACATATCTGTAATACTCTGCACCTGGAGCAGCTGTAGTCATGTCTTCCTTTCTCCACATGGAGCAATAAATCAGACTTCACTGTTTGACAGCATATGGCCAGCTGTAAAAGCACTGTCCCCTCCCCTTGTAAGTCTGTAAATATGATTTTTGCCATAAATAACAAAAGACCATAGGTTTCACATTGATTTGATAGCACATGGTCTCTGTAGTTGTCTGGGATTGCCTTGGTCTCAGCTGGCTTCAGCATGTTTGAGCAGTTGTCTAGTGGGTTGAGTGATAATTCCCTCATCTGTTTTGTCTTAAATTCTGCAAATACAACAATAATACATCGTAAAGGTCTGACTGACCCAAGTAGTCCCTGTGTAAAAATAACAGCCTTTTATGCTACTTGATGCTGGGAGTGCAGCTTTCAAACTTGAGAGGGAAAACTACTTAAAAGGAAGCAAACTATAATGAGAAACATATGAAAATAAACCCAGGCTAGAGATTGAGGAGGCAGAAAGTCTACAATGAACATCAGCTCCTGGTGAAGACCTCAAGGTGACCCAAGACTTGTCACAACTCCCCTTTTGCTCTGCTGGAGGCAGGCTGAGACTGCTGACCAAAGAGCAGAGCACTAGACAAAACAGGTAGAGAGAAACAAGGTCTGTATGCAACAGTTACAACCGTTATTAATGAGGCTTTTCTACATTCGTTTGCTAACTTAGTGTATGCTAAATCACCAAACAAACTCTGGAAACTCCTTGAAGACAGTGTGCACATGGAGTCAGGTTTATGCCATCCCACACAGATCTAGATACCTCATAGTGCCATAACAAAGATGCAGTCCTACATTTGCTCAGTGTTTCCATGGGAAAGCATCTGCCACAAAAGCGACATATCCTCTGGAACGCAGATCTAGCTGTTTACATTTCAGTTTCAAAAGTAACTATTCTATGATTCTATGATAAGAATCTGTCACAAGCATAGAATGGTTAAGGTTGGAACATCATCCAGTTCCAACTCCTGCCATGGACAGGGACACCTTCCACTAGACCAGGCTGCCCAAGGCTCTGTCCAACCTGGCCTTGAACACTGCCAGAGATGGAGCATTCACCACTTCTTCAGGCAACCTGTGCCAGCATCTCACCATCCTCACAGCAAAGGACTTCTTCCTTATATCCAACACACAAGACTTGATCTGCTACACAGAAGCTGTTGAAAGTGAAGGATTGAGCCCTTAAATACCATTGCTGTTCCTTCAGTTAAGAAGGAAATGTTTATCAGAACAAGATTCTTAAACGACCGTGGATGCATTAAAAAAAAAAGAAGAGGAGAGGTTAAGCTGAGTTATAGAATCACAGAGTGGTTTGGGTTGGAAAGGGCCTCAGGATCACCTAGCTACAGCCCTGCTGCCATGAGCAATGATTTTTGCACAATTTCCTTAAATAATATATGTAACTACTTACACATTCAAAACAATTCCTACAATTGTTAACCTTTCCTAAACTGATTTTTACTCAGACTTCTCAATATCCATACACTAAGTTACTTACAGTTTTGTTTCCCCAACCTCATAAATGCTGACTAGTCAGCCATGAGGCTCCAAACAGTTTGAAGCACAGCAGAAGAGGAAACAGCACTCAGTAACAAAGAGTAATGCCAGCTGAGCTGATGCCAGACCTGACAGTCTTAAACTGACCATTTTGCAAAGGCGATTTTTCAAACAATGTCAGACAAATGGACTTTCCTGGATTATTCACATTTCGGAGACATTTAGCGTCAGTCAAGGCAATGTGCTATGTGTGGTGAAATCGTAAACAAGCATAAACCAGAATGCATTCAACTTCCCTTACCCTATTATCTACTTGGCACAGTGTTGCTGCCCCTAAGACTGGAATACAAAGAGCTGTGCACACAGACACTGTATTAAATGCTACAAAAGTTGGAATTAATTGGTACTGGCCTTTTCTTTAAGCTCCCTGTGTAGCTCAATTGTGATGTTATTCACAGGAGACTTGAAAGATTATGGCTTGTTCCACCTTCCCTGGTATTAAAAAGCTGGTGTGGATGGCTTAAAAGGAAAAGGGGAGAGAACAGGGATAAGTAGAACAAAACCCCCCATCCTTTTAGAAACCAAATCATGTCAATTTGCATGCAATCAGTAAGCTATACCTCTGGATATATTATGAATATTCCCATGTGACAAATGCAAAAAGAAACTCAGTAAAGCCTGGGAAGAAAGCAGCACTAAAGCAACAAGATTGCCTCTACTACCCAGGTAGCAACACTTAATTTTGACTTCTGTATTTTAATGCAATGATAACCTTGCAAAATAAAGAAATACCATATCACTCTATGCAGACATTTGCAAGAAACCACACAAAGTAGAGAGCACATCTGAAGCTCCACTCAAATTTGCAATCATCAAATCATCCCCAAATGCTCATTTTGAAGATGTTACTTGAATGTGAAAGGCTTCAGTACCTGTAGAAATTGTAAACCCTGGTTTCTTAATAAAGAAGAGAAACATCACTAACAGGTGCAGAAATTACATCACAATCTAAACCTGCCACCTGAACTAAGCCTAATCCAGGAGCAGTGCGGCACACACAGAACTACAAATTATAGCAGAGAAATTGCCTTCTCGTAAAGTTCCTCTCAAAATTCAGCCCATAAAATACTTGAACCTTTCTGGAAGGCCAGTTTTAAGAAACATAGCAGAGAGGTGAGGGTTGGTGGTGTGTCAAAACCATGCAGTGCACAGTGAATGAAACATGAGAATACTGAATGAACATCGCTGTGATGTAAAGGGAAAAAAAAATCCTACAAACCAAACCCCAAACCAACTCTTTCTCATAGCATTTTCCAGAACAAACGCATCCCAGTGAATTTGAACCAAAACTGTTGTGCAATTCCTACACTTGAATGCCTTCTCATCTTGAGAGGGAGCTACATCACTAGCTACTTATTGTCACTTCTTAAAACACCACATCATTATTTTACAAAGGCTACTAAGGCATCACATAGGAAAGGCCAGTCATTCAATTTCATGGTCCCAGACTGGGACCCAAAGAAGGCAGCAGGATCATTCATGATGAGAAGGTGCTTTAGCCTGGTTTTAGGCTGGATTTACAGCACTGGGCAGCTCTAGTTTGGGTATCTGAATCAGCCAGTCGAGGGGAAGTCTTTCTGAACACCTCAGGAAAAGTATATCTAGCAAGAATGTCTAAGTGTGAATAACAAGCTGGAGGTTGGGGGGGGGAAATACCACCTCTACAATTACGAAGTTCATTTTAAGAAGAGAAGAGCTTTTTAGCATGCTTTTTGAGAAATCCAAAGCTTTTAACAGCCCCCATTTAATTACACAGCCTCCCATTCCAATCTCCTGTTTTCAAAACAGCATTACACAGCTGTTAGGCACTGATTCTTTTTTCAACTTGGTTCTTTCAGAAAAAATGAGATATTTTCACATACAAACTGAAAGTGCATTATCCAATTACATTTGGTTCTTCATGCATCATCTCTCAAGATTAAGGTAGGTGTGCAAGGAATATTTAATCGAGTCATTCATCAGCTGAAGTTCATCATTTGACATATTTCATCAACATGTTAAGTTTGAATGCTTTGCTACCATTTTTGTTCTAGGGATTGGACATTTATCCCAAAGCCCTGAGAAGTCCTTGGAAAAACAGATTATCTATAGAAATGGCAGAAATGTAGGAAAAGTTCTGAGCCATCTGAAACTTCCCTGACAAGAATCTTCCCACGCCCTGGACGTGGATGAATTCCTGTCAATCACCTTCCCTATTATTCTGTTTCCTGAAGGAACACATTTATAAAATAAATTAACAAAACACAAATTAGAAGATTATCCTTCCCCTAAACTACAAGAAAAAGTGCTTTCTCCTTATGATACATTAGCCCAGATAAAGGTTTATTGCCTCCTGATGTATGTTCATTTCATGCAAACATGTTTTGAAATTTCAGAAAATACATTCATATTTTATTGACAATATCGGTAAGAAAAAAGCTTTGCAATCATCAAAGTACTACAAGTACCAATTCTCAGCAGCACAACAAAATCTACAGACTTAAAGAAACTATATTCTGAATAGCGCTTTTTAGGGATGTTATCTTTATTTTAAGACTGATATTTGTACTAGCAAGAAACACGTGATCATACAGATGACAAAAGAATGGAGGCTTGTCTGTTTCTTATCGCACATGAGGCAACACAACACATAGGCTGGAGCCTCTCTGCTATGGAGAGCCTGAGAGAGCTGGGCTCGTTCAGTCTAAAGAAGAGGAGGCTCCAGGGAGACCTTAGAGCAGCTTCCAGTGCCTAAAGGGGTGGATGAGAAATCTGGAGAAGGGTTTTTGACAAGGGCCTGTAGAGACAGAACAAGGGGGAATGGCTTTAAACTGACAGAGGGAGATGCAGATGAGACATTAGGAAGAAATTCTTCCCTGTGAGGGTGCTGAGGCCCTGGCACAGGGTGCCCAGAGAAGCTGTGGCTGCCCCATCCCTGGTAGTGTTCAAGGCCAGGTTGGATGGGGCTTGGAGCAACCTGCTCTGGTGGAACGTGTCCCCATCTGTGGCAGGGGGCTGGAACCAGATGAGCTTTAAGGTCCCTTCTAACCCAAACCAGTCTGATTCTATGATTCTATAATGTAACATAAGACCTATTAGACTCAGAAAAGAGCGCTTCTGGACAATTATATCCACACATAAACACACTTGTGCTAATCAACCACATTGCAGGGTATATGTTAGCACAACATCACATGACTTTTTTCAAGTATGAATTATTTTTATATGTTCTCAAAGAAATCAAAACCAGCACCCAGAGCAAACTGTTGATAGCAACCCTGGCCACCATCATGGTACTGATTCAGATGGAGAAGGGCATGCTGGAGCGCATCATTGCTCCATGACTGTTACAACATGAGTGGCATTATGTAGGAGAGGTCTGACATTGCAAGGAGACCCTCAGCAATGTGTTTGCCAGTAGTTAAACTCCAAAGAGAAAGCCTTAAACAGCTCATGAATCACAGGCTGCTCACAAGCCTGAAAGATGTTCTTCAAATCAAGAGATCAAGGTCATTTAGTTATTAAACATATGGTCTACCAAAAAAGGCACACTCTTCCCAACTCCAAGTATGTGAACAGAAGGAACTGCTAACAACAAAGTGCAGCATTCAAACCATTCAGGAATGCCTTTAGATTAACCCTTTCTAAAGCACAAACTACGCACAGCAGCAGTGCTTTGCTGTTGTGCTGTGCAGGAGGTAAAATGACTTCTCCATTAGGTAAAATGAAAAACAAATGCAAAAGAAACAGCATGCCTTGACAGTCTGGAAAAAGGAAAGAGGAAGCTGACCATGAACACTGAAATACTGCTGAATACAAAGCTCCCGGTGAAGGATTCATCAGAGGAAGAATGGATTTAGAAGTACATGAATGTATTTAAACAACAAAATATTCATAGAAAATTATCCCTTTCTGCTGGGTTAGCTCTGTATCACAACCTTTCTTCAGCACAGCTTTCAGGCCAAGATTCCTCCCTTTGCTTTGACATACACATTTGGCTACATTAATTGAGAAACAGTATTAGAATATTTATGGGCTGACACATGTGTCTATGTAATTCTCTTTTTAAAAATCAATAAACCCTTTCATTCAGGTTTGGACAACCCTATGTGAAATCTACTAATTCAGTTTGCAGGGGCAGTCAATGCATTATGCTCTTCCACTTGAACATCCTACTGAGGAAGAACAAACTAGAAAGACTTTATTAACTAGATCAGTTAAGAAGATTTCACAAGGCACTAAAAGTAAGTATTACACAGCAGAAGCACCCACAGGTACTGACTTCAGGTCAACCAAGAGAACGCACAGGTACCTCAGGTGCCATCTCCAAGTTCCTTACTCCATTCCCAAGTTTTCTTCGTAGGACATGTGGGAGTTCCGTTAAGCTGTTAACAGATCCTTCCTCATCTCCATTCTGCCTCCCTGAACTCCTGCAGACAGCAATCTCTAAATGCACATGCTGTTATTCTTTCCCATTCAGGCTATTTTTAAAGCTCTATACATCAAAGGCACCAGGAGATATTTGTGGATTCTGATTCTCATTCATCAAATTGTTTCAATAAGAAAATTTAACAAAATGACAGAAGGAGGAAAGGAGGAAAAGAAGTTGGGGGCATGGGAGGACTCCAAAATTAAGTTTTTTAATGGCGCAGATTTAGATTCAACCAAAGGGGGGAAATGTAACTGCAGCCTTGTAAGCCATCTCACTGGATTCCCTGCCTAGTGTTGTCAGAAATGAAAACAGTGACCTGCAGTAAACTCAGCTGCTCTAAGACCTTCCAGCCCTCCTCCACTGCTGGTTGATGCTGTGTGTTCTCAGCTGAGCAGGGTGGAATGCCAGGCGTGGGGACTCCCTGGCATTCATTAGTGCTTGCATCAGCTGCAGCACCAGCGTAAAGCAAGATACAAGTTCTTTCTTCTTCTGCAAAACATAGAATCCCAGTTTCATTTGGGTTGGAAGGGATCTCAAAGCTCGTCCAATTCCTAGCCCCTGCCACGGGCAGGGACACCTTCCACTAGACTAGATTGCTCAAAGTCCCGTCCAACTTGGCTGTTTTGATAGCCAACAGATATGCTTATCTTTGGTCAGAATGAGGCAACTTCAGATTCAAGCTCTCTCTTCACCTGATGGTACCTGAATCCCAACACTAGCTCCTACAAGACTGCCATAACCATCATGATTTATGGCCCTAAGTACCTGTATATATTGGAGCGGGAAAGTACAAAAGAAAGTTATGCTTCCCAAACAAATGACTTGTCACTGGGCTTTATGATACTCTTCTTTGTTGGTCTCAGCTTTTGGGTAGATTTAAATGAGCTCTTAGGCAGAAATTCTTCCCTGTGAGGGTGCTGAGGCGCTGGCACAGTGTGCTCAGAGAAGCTGTGGTAGCCCCATCCCTGGCAGTGTCCAAGGCCAGGCTGGATGGGGCTTGGAGCAACCTGCTCTAGGGGAAGGTGTCCCTGCTGGTGGTAGGGGATTGGAAATGGATGAGCTTTAAGGCCCCTTCCAACCCAAACCAGTCTGGGATGATGATGAATTTGAGAATACATAAATTTAATTTATTTTTTTTTTTAAACAGAAAGAGGAAGTTGGTAAAAACAGTATCAACATAAATATATTCTACTGACTAGATCAGTGTCATGCAGCCCTGGATGAAGCCTGACCCTTTTAATTGCTTCACTGTCCAACTTCAATTCTGTCAAACTCAGTCATCAGAAAAGATGAAGGACCAAGAGCTTGAAAGCTCTACAAACAGTCTACATTTCCTATTGAAGACTTCATAACTTTTCAGAGTGGATCTGTGAGCCCACCTTGGACAATTTACCAAGTTTAATGTAACTGTCATTTCCTTTACTGTGTACCTAGTCAGGGCAGTACAGCGCTGTGACCTAAAGGGCCTTCTAGTCTAATTTACAGAAACAACTCCAGAGATCCTCAGAGTGGAAAGTGCTAGAATGAGGGAGCATGGCTTCTACATGTTCAGCATCACCACGGATTATTGCACATGTCTGAGACATCTGATTGCATGGGGTCAGCGCCTTCGCCCGTTGTTTTATCAGTAGCTCAGTCCCAAGGTGACAAGTGCAACAACTCATTTCAAAGGGAGAGGAAGTCAGGGAAGAAGAAAAAAGGATTGAAAATCAGAATCCAGGAAGAGTTTGGAGACGCCACAGGAGCAAATATAATACTGTCTAGCTGCTGCTTAACACGTCTCCCACTTTACAGACTTGTCCTCATCTGTTTCAAAACACATTTAGCAGTGTCACAGAGTTCAGCTTTGCAAAAGTGGTTTTACTGGTGGGGAAAATGGGGTATGGAGAGGCATAACAGCCTGCCCAGTTTATCAGGTACAGTTGCTGACAGAGCTAAGAGCATACCGAATGGGCCGTGCATTCCTGTCCAGTGTCCTGGCTGCCACACTTAAATTGATGTCAATAAAAGGGGTATGAAAACATAAGCCTTATGACCTTTGCAATCATCTCCAGTCATTGGAAAGGGAGAAGCTTGCTGAACCTAAAAGCTGAGCCCTTCCAGGCTCACTGCCTTTGTGCCAGTAACAAGCTTAACGCCTCTGTACCACAGTCAGGCTGCTAATGAGCATCAACACTGGCTGCAGAACTAGCACATCATAGACAATTCAGCAATTCTACAAAGTATTTGGTACTAAAAACCATTTTTGGTTTTGGCTCTAATCAGAGGGAGCTCACATTTGGGCCCTCAGGATTACGCTGATATATTCATTTAGAGATATAATACTTCATTAGACTCATAATACTCTTCACCTACAGACACAGCCAAGAAATAATCTGATTAAATGTTTATATATCTGTGTATATGCATCTGCCCCACAAATCTGGACATCCTTGCATTTAAGCCCCCCAAACATCTGCAACAAGTACTGGCTGCAGTCTCACCATTGTAGCGCTAACAAGCTGCCAAACCCAACTTAGCAGTACAGTAAACTGATTGAAGGTCAGGACATTGCTCTGTGCTCTGAAGGCAGGCTGGGACCAGGACAGAGGTCTATTAGCAATCACAAATTTAGCTCCACCCCTACTTGTGCTGCAACGTGCATGTTCATCTTCTCCGATATAAGCCAAACTAATCAGGTTTACATAAAGACCTGAGGACTAAAACACTGCATGGTGAACAAATTTACACTAAGATTTCCACACGTTGCAAAGCACAAGACATATGGTACTATAAACAATTCCTTTCCAGGGATGTGCTGCTGCAACTAACTTTCTTAAGTGCCGAGCTCTGAGGGACACTAAATAATCTCTATTTTCTGACAGTGGCACATGCAAAGAAGATAAATAACAGGAATGGTGCCAGAGGGTTGGAACAAGATGATTTTTAAGGTCCTTCTAAGCCAAACCAGTCTGTGATTCTTTGAAAAGTTGAGTGATTTAGACAGCAATTCAGTCTGATGAGAACTGTAATGAACTCATTTCCACTCCCTGTTGCCTTCTGTGACTATTTGAGATTTCAGAAGGTTAAAAGCTTGTACTTGATGTCAGATCCTCACATCAGACCGAGTCCCCAGCCTGTGCTCACTGGGTGATAAGGGCATAAAGGATTGATCGTCCTCACAGAACCAACTACAAAGAAGGGTGTGTGGCTGTGGCTGCATTGTCTTCCTGCAAGAGGTCACAGCTCTCTGCTCTTGACCCATGTGCTCTTCACTGAAGGACCATGGGTTGGTCATCAGTGATCTGCCTAACTCACCTAGAGCCTCTCCTATTCTATCATTACTCCATGACATCTTGGAATAAGAGCAGTTGTCTAAACCTTTCCTCTAACCCTACAATAGGGCAGGTTGGGTTTTGGTTAGCTTGTTGTGGATTTTTTTCTTGTATAGTTTCTTCTAAGGCCTCTGAAAACTAATACCCATGAAAGCAAGTTTTGCATTCCTTTCCTAATGGTTTTTCATACAGAAGATTTGTGAACTGGAAAATTATGCATTTGTGTCTGCTCATCATCATATCAAGAGGAGGCCAATTTTGTTGTCTTCTCTATCAGCTAATTTGAAGAATACCTAACTAGCTTTGACCTGTCTTATTAGCATTTTTTGCATTAAATTGTTATTAATTGAAGATCAGTAAGTTCATATTTGCTTATCTTATTAATGCACATACTGAATCCTGAAGGCATTTTGCCCACTTTGTATTTGCACACTTTGTGTGTGTTGGAGCCTTTGCAGAAGAAAGGAAGCAAAGCTTCTTCAGGCAATCTTTATAAACCTCCCCAGTTCTGTGATATAGATTCAGGCAAGCTGCTATCACCATTCAGGGAAGTACTAATGCTGTGTCTAGAAATTCTACAGTTTCCAATGGGAATTCAGCACTTTGAATCCCTGCCCTGCATCCTAACTTTCAGGTCACAGACTTTTTTTCTCGAACTTTTGTTGAAATTTTATAAACCTAAGGCTAATTCTTCCTGTAGCCATACACTTCAGCCTCCTGCTGTAGAAGATTTCTTCATTTTATCTTGCCCTCTGATGGGGAGAAGTGGATCTAGCAATGGAAAACTCAGTACAGGAGAGCCACACTTAATAAGGCTCTCATAAACAACCCTTGGACAGGTACCTAACTATGAATGAAGTGCCACTACTTTCACTGCACTCAGCAGCACCTATTAGAACTCATTTTCGATAGCGAAATTGTAACATACATAAACAAACTCTCAAAGTTCAGTGGATAGGAGGCAACTTGACTGTGAGCGGCAGAATGTAATTAATCATTATCCGTATGGTCTCCAAGAACATTTTGGCCTTACATTGGGACCCTGAGAGCACAGCAGACATGCTCAGTCCTTTCTCCTGTAGTGAAAACCCCAAAGACCCAAACACACCAAAGAGTTGTTCTTATTTGATTTCGTTTCTCACCATCTAAACCTATTTTAATGGCAACAAATAATCAATTTTCCCCAAGTAGACCCTGTGTGTCTGTCTTACCCATGATGGTAATTGGCAAGTGATGCCTCTGTCTCTATCCCAAGTCACAAGCTTTCTCATTTTATCCCCCCGTCCTGCTGAGGAAGTGAAGGAGCTAGGAAGAGAAGTGGGTGTCTGGAACTGGCCAAGGTCACCCCAACACACCCACCCCCCTTCAGCGCCAAAGAGCCACACAGGTGCAGGCTGGCTCTCCCCTTCCCTCCAGTGGATGCCACCCTGGTCCAGCCTTCACCAAAGAACACAGAATGGGGGTTGGACTACATGATCGCCAGAGGTGCCTTCCTACCTCAGCCATCTTGTGATGCTATGATCAGATAGAGACCACTGCATTAACTTACTTGAGGCATAAGCAGAATGTAGACAGTTTTCCTTGTTATGGGCCATGTTATCAGTTTCACAAGGGCAGTAGCCTCTGAAAACAAAGGATGCCAGCACAATACTAGCCTTCACCATTATAAAGTGGAGACCTCAAGCTTGCTCAGACTGCAGTTTAAATTGCTCCGAAAGACCATTATTAAAACAAAAATAGACTCCTCAATGGACAATTCTTTTGACTTGCCCTGTTTTCACTATCCCTCCAGAAATCAAGAGCCTTCATTTTAACCCTAACTGTACAAGAGAACCACTGCCTTTGAAGCTGAACTGTTGGACACAGAAGCTGTGCCAAATTGGCTGCAGTTTCGTGCCATGTCCACGCTAGCTCCACTCCAAGCCACTGTGACCCATGAGGCCATTGGAGGCTATGTATGCATCTGGGAGCAACACGTTCTCTGAGGCTTGGAAAGATTAATAGACCCCTGAAAGACATCCCAATAAGTAACAGCAATTTATCGGTAATCTTGTTACTTCAATTCATACTGACTGCATTGCTCAACCTACTGAAACACAGTGCATTCTGACCAGCTAATACACATTCCTTAACTCTTAAAAGTAAAGGTGAGACAAACCTTTAGAAAGCTTCAAACTGAATTAATACATCAAATAATGGCCATTTAACCCATCAACTATCAGATTTCCAGTGTGAATCTTAAAACACCACCACATAAAGGAAGTTTGTTGCTTGAAGTGATGTCCTTCTGTTAGGTAGAGGCCCTTCCCCAGATTCTTCCAACAGAGGATGTTGAAACTAACAGTAAAGGACCCACAGTGGTAGCAAAACCTCTTGGGGACACAGTAACCAAACTCCGTCTCATCAAGAGATGTGAAGTTGACAGGAGCCAACAAGACTGGAGATCACATTAAGGAAAGCAGACCTATGGGAAAGGTGCAAACACCTCTTGGTGCTCCACACTGAGCAACCAAAACTTGATCACACACACTGGTGACTGCACATCTTGTGTTGAGCAATCAAACCTTGATTGCACAGATTGGTGTCTGCACATCTCATTTACACAAAACCCAGTCTTCCCCAGTGTTCAAATTAACAAGCAAGCTTACAGGAACAAAATCCCCATGAAACTGTGTATGTTTGTGTCCTTAGCTAAGATGCATGAGAGCAAGGGAAAGATTTAATGACACATGCTATGGCAGTCAGCTCCATGAAGCCCAAGCAGATGTACATGAGCAGCTCCTGATGCTATAGCAACAAAGCGACAGCTAAGATTGACAGCCACTCTTGTAGAAAGAACAGCAAAGCTAGTGCATTTGGCGCCTGACTCCTAGGGATCTTTTTAAATCTATTTAAAATAACCAACTTCTGTAGAATAATACCTACAACATCTTCACACATACACAAGAAATTTTCAATCATCTCTTTAATTATCTTGAGTTCACTGGCTACAGCAGTTTCACTCTAGCTTTTATTGCTGAAGGTCCATAATGAGAAAGCTCCAGCAGCTATGTAAGGATAGCAAATCTTCTGTTCATTTAAGTGGCAGGGGTTTTTTCCCTTTCAGTGTTTCTGCAATACCAGATCAGTGGGGAACAACATACATTTTCACATTGTCTTATTAATCTGGCTACTTTCTCCTGCCTTGGAATGACCAACTCTGCAAATCTAGTGCTGGAATTTATTATATCCTTGAGACAAAGTGAAAATACTGCTAGCTGCCAGTAGAGACTTTTTGTTGGCGCTTTGTAACCATACTGACTACCCAACAGAGCTGAGTAGATGTTTCAATTGTACTGTATCTATTAATGTATTTTTGAAGGTTCTTTCCAACCCAAGCTATTCTATGATTCTATATTTGTGCTTGAAAGTCAGGGGTTTTTTAGAACAATAAAGTGTTAACAAATATGATGGAAGAAAGCTTTGTGTTTCGTAAAGTTTCACTCGTGCTGTAAAGCAGACTTCTTTAAATTATTTGAGTCTATTGAGTTCATACCCTTAAATATATTTCAGCACCGCTGGAATACACATACCTTAGGGATGCTACCAAATTCTGAGTGCTTGCCCACCTGCCAGCCTTCAGGACTAGCACTGGAAGACATGCCACAGGTCTGAAGTACACCTCTTAGCCTGTGCATTTCCCTCCCTCATTGCAAGAATCTCATCCACAGACCTGAATTCATATTTTCACACTGTAAGCTATCAAAGTGAATATTTAAGATAAAAGGTTTACACAAACTAAATCAGGCATTTAATCATTTGAGTACTTGCATATTATGCCATGCCCATGTCCTTTGCTGATAATGACTTGAAAGAAAACAAAAGCCACAACTGTCCAAATGTCAAGAACCACAGCATATTTAGAGAATGAAAAGCTGCAATTCCATGGAGCACTACTCATCCTCATGTTTCTTTGCTCCTCATTTTCATCAGAAAAACAGCTCCTGAAAAAGGCAGTCTCCAGGATTCCGTTTCCACAGTCAAACTATGCCATGTGAAGAGTACAACTACGAAGTAGAAATTCATGTTTTAGTGACAAGATGCTTCTATATTCAGTGGATTTTGAAATGCCTCAGTTCTTTAAAAGCTTGCATGTCCTGCAGACCAGGCAGGACCTCTGCAGACTGATGGAGAGAGCCCTCACCACCATGCATGAGAGCATCGAGGCTTCCAGAGAAAGGAAAGATGCTGTTATGGTTTAAGCCAAAACAGATGCCACAGAATAGTTGGAAGGGAGCTTAAAGCTCATCCAGTTCCAACCCCTGCCATGGGCAGGGACACCTTCCACCAGATCAGGTTCCTCCAAGCCCCATCCAACCTGGCCTTCAACACTGCCAGGGATGGGGCAGCCACAGCTTCTCTGGGCACCCTGTGCCAGGGCCTCACCACCCTTACAGGGAAGAATTTCTTCCTAATGTCTCATCCCAGTCTCCCCTCTTACAGTTTAAAGCCATTCCCCCTTGTCCTATCATTACAGTCCCTGATGAAGAGCTCATCTCCAGCATCCTTGCAGGCCTCCTTCAGATACTGGAAAGACCATCTTAGGTCCCTCTGCAGATTAGGGCATTCTTTTTGTTCAACATGCATTCATGCTAAGCAGACCAGGTATCCTTAACTTGACTCCATAACCACTTAAAACCAACAGTATCCACACTATTTCTAAAGCTGCCTCCTACAAGCAACCTCCAGGCCCCCATTCCTTCCCCCCCACTACAGTGAGACTCATGGGTGGTTTTGCTGCCTGCTATACAGGCTGATGTACATGAAGATTTCTGATTTCTGAAGACTTCAGCCACCACAAGTGCATACAAAATCTGTTTCGAAGCTTCCTAAGAAGGCAATGGAAAACAAGGCTTCAAATACAAATTCCTAGGGGTTTTGCTGATACCATCTAGTTTCAAGTTGCGTTTGTGCATGGCATGTTTCAGGCCAAAAGCCTTTGGACAAGAGCACACAATGGGTGCAACGTTCTTCATTTCCCCTTAATCCTGACTCAAAGGCTAGGTTCCTGCACATTTTTCAGTTGGACTTCAGTATAACTTAAGCAGCTTCTGATCTTGCAGAAGCCAAATTACACATGTATACCTTCTGGTCTCACACTGCGTCCACACCTTCCTTTATGCAGTTAATGCCCCAACCTTTTGTGACCATCAACCACTTGATGTGAGACAGGCATTTTAGAAAGATCACCAAAACAGTCATTCTTATTTTGCAAGAAGTGACACTGGTGTAGGACAGACAGGTAGATGCTGTTCCCATTCCCAGTTTCCATGCATGACTGTTACAGATTCCTGAGAAATGGGGTTTTTTTGGCTAGGAAACAGTTAGCTCTCTGCGAAAGCCTTGTCTGAATGGATGATTCTCAGGGCTTGACAGCCTGCTGATTCAGTGCAACGTGAAGTCTCAGTGGAATCTATAGCATGGTACAGGACAGCTCTGCAATCAAAATTGCCTTTAGAAAGCAAAAAGGAGGTAACAAATAGATATAGCCACATATAGATTTGTCTCCTAATCAGTCACAGGTTTAAAAATAAAAGTAGATTCTATTTTGTTTTACTGTCAACACTTCAGATACAGAATAACACCGCTCTTGGTATTACGTTGTATTTAATGGCCTTATTCTCTCTCCCGTGCTGCAGTAAACTCTCTTGCTATTACCAATGCATGCAGGCTCCTAAGCACCGATTTCACCATCCAGGTAATGCTACCAGACAAAAAAACCCAAGCAGTAGTACCTCCATAAAGCCTCCTTCCTGAGACATCAGCTTTTGAATCAACTCTTGAATTAATACTTACCTGTGCATGTGGGTTGACCCAGGCTGGATGCCAGGCACCCATCAAAGCCGCTCCATCACTGCCCTCCTAAGCTGGAGAAGGCTGGAGGAAATACAATGTCAAAGGCTTGCAGTTGAAGATAAGGAAAAGGAGAGATCTTTCACCAATTAACATCATGGGCAAAACTGCCTCAACTTGGGGAAATTAGTTAAATTTATTACCAGTCAAATCAGAGTAGGATAATGAGAAGCAAACCCAAATCTTAAAAACACCTTCCTTCACCTTTCCTTTTTCCCAGATTAACTTTACTCCCAAATTCTCTACCTCCTCTTCCTCATGGGGAATGGGGGTTGCAGTCAGTTTATCACATGCTGCTTCTGCTGCTCCTTCCTCCTCAGGAGAGGACTCCTCACACTCTTCCTTGTTCCAGCACAGGGTCCCTCCTACAGGAGACAGTTCTCCATGAACTTCTCCAATGTGAGTCCTTCCCATGGGCTGCAGTTCTTCATGAACTGCTCCAGTGTGGGTCCCTTTCAACGGGGTGCAGTCTTGCAGGAGCAGACTGCTCCAGCGTGGATCCCATGGGGTCACAAGTACTGCCAACAAACCTGCTCCAGCACAGGCCCCTCTATCCATAGGGCCACAGGTCCTGCCAGGAGCCTGCTCCACTGCAGGCTTGCCATGGGCATCCCCCTGTGGGGTCCTCCATGGGCTGCAGGTGGATATCTGCTCCACCATGGACCTCCATGGGCTGCAGGCACACAGCCTGCTTCACCATGGTCTGCAACATGGGCTGCAGGGGAATCTCCGCTCCAGTGCCTGGAGAACCTCTTTCCCCCCTTCTTCCCTGACTCTGGTGTCTGCACAGCTGTTTCTCTCACATATTCTCAATCCTCTCTCCAGGAGCAATTGCTCTGTCCAGTAACTTTTTCCCCTTCAGAAATATGTTACCTCAGAGCTGCTACCACCATTGCTGACGGGCTTGGCTTTGGCCAATAGCAAGTCCATCTCAGAGCCAGCTGAAATTGGCCTTTATTGGACATGGAGTAACCTCTCCAAGAAGCCACCGCTGTAGCCCCCCAAGTACCATAACCTTACCACACAAACCCAATATACTATTTAACACAGTAAAAGTCCCAAAACCAGAGATGTCAAGCCCCTGCAGGTCCCACTGGAACTGACACAACTTAGGATATGTTGGGAGAAAAAAAACCCAAACAAACTCCTGAAGCTGCACTGTTATCAGAGGCTGCTGCAAACATCCCACTGCAACAGGGAAACATCTAATATGCACTCATTTGACTAGCATTTCATGTCACCTGCTGAATGGCTGTTAACACTCATTAAAGAAGGAATTTTGGGTCTCCCAGGGCAGATTTGTCAGGACAAGCCCAGAGCAGCATCGCATCCCAGTGTCAGATCAGCAGCTTCTCTGCCAGTTCCCAGGGGGTCAGAGCAGAGGAAGACTGAGCAAACCAAGCACTGCTACACTCATCAACCCTCTCCTCAGCACTTAGGATAAACCCATGGCAGGCCCGGAGTCAAAGATAGCATGTCCTGTGAACAAGCCCTGATGTGGCAGCTTGGCTGACATTCTTTCAGAAGTCACTACCAGCCATCAAACATCTCTCACCTTTCCAGTGAATGATTAAACCCAAACCTTTCATTTTGCAGAACTGTAATTATTAGGATGCAGTTTCCCAGATCTCTGCTGTACAGCCACAGTGGGTTTTGAAGTATTTCATAAGCTATCCTGTAAGCCACCTCAGCCTTTGCAAGGCAAAGAAAATTACTATTCCAATAATAACCTCTGAAAATCTTCCTGTGAAAAGGTACCTTTGAAGGGCATTGCTATTTCAGATTCTACAAGCAGTACTGGGTTTTCTTCTCCTTTATAAGTCTTTCCCTTCTGTAGAGTACTATAAGAGCTGTCCCAGTAGCAGCTGGAATCAATCCTTTCCTCTCTCCACCCATCTTGGCCTTGGAAGTGTTCAAGGCCTGGTTGGACAGAGCTTGGAGCAACCTGCTCTAGTGGAAAGTGCACCTACCCATGGCAGGGGTTGGAACTAGATGAGCTTTAAGGTCCTTTCCAGCAAAAACCAGTCCGGGATTTCAGGCTGATGGAGAAGATAATGCCATTCACCAATATCCTCATTATATGGCAGTCTGAATAAAGACTTCTGAAATCTAAAGACTTACTGTATTCAGTTGTGAATTCCCATACCATAGTCCCTCTCTTGCTCCCTTTGTGTACAGGAAGAAAATAAGCAGGGTCAAGTCAGGAAGCCCAACAGTATCTCAGTCAATCCTGCTGCCTTGGGTATACTTTCCAAACAGGCACAAGAAGTCCAAAATGCCAAACTGTATTAATTACACACTGGCTGAGGAGAGAAACTCTAGACTGCAGATTGCACAAGTACGTGGGCCCCACAGATACAATTTAAGTCAGTCTGCATTCTGAGTGCACGTAGGCTACACACATCAGTGGATGTGT
The DNA here is from genome assembly GCA_025447955.1 of Psilopsiagon aurifrons. NCBI lineage: Eukaryota > Metazoa > Chordata > Aves > Psittaciformes > Psittacidae > Psilopsiagon > Psilopsiagon aurifrons. The sequence goes on along the minus strand of JAOEHY010039790.1, from coordinate 2,560 downwards.
AGAACAAGCCAGGAGATGGCCTGGAATAAACCTTCAGAAGCTACAGCACAAAATGAATCACAGACTACTGAAGTTCAAAGGCAATAGGCAAAAGCTCTAAATAAAGATGATAATAATAAAGACTGAAAGGGAAGACAGATAATAACAGACACAGAGGAGGCTGAAGTGTTCAATACCTTCTATGCTTCTGTCTTTGCAGAAGACGTCCAAAATGCTTAGCACAATTAGCTTAGAAGGAGGAGAGGAGCACAGGCAAGAGAAGGGTATTTAAGTCAGTCAGATGAATTCAAATCAGCAAGGCATGGTGAAACTCATCTTGGAGTGCTCAAAGAAGTAGCTAGAGCAATCTCTGAACTTAGTGATTATCTTCAGGAACCCATGAAGACTGGTGAGTTCTCATAGGCCTGAGGTAGGACAAGTAAGTGAAGAAAAGAGGAACATGGGGATTTGTAGACAAGGTAGCATTGCATTGACACCTGGAAAGGTACTGGAACAAATTAATAATCAGTTTTAAATCCTCTCAGGCATCATAAGCTGAAAAGAAACACACAACTTATGTTTGCAAGAGGTGATTACACCAAAACCAAACTCATTAACTTCTCTGCCAGGATAACTGGCTTAGCAGAGTGGGGAGAAGCTGTAGATGAGATGGATTTTGACTTCTGTAAGGCTTTTGAGATAGCGTATCATGGCATTCTCCTATGTGAAGGAGTCATTAGTTTGGTCTACGATGCGTGCATTACCCTCTGTACTAAAAATTATCCATGTTTTACTATCACTTTTGGAAGGCACCTAAATAAAGGTCTAGCTGAGGATTGCTTCTGTTTAGTCATTTAAGACTTGCATGAAAAAAAATGATATAGGGAATCCAGCTACAAAACCTGTGAGCAAGCTGGTTGAAAGCCCCTTGGATGAAAAGCTTATAGCTGGTAAGGATCCTTATCAATTGGAGAAATTGTCTGAAATCACCAGGATGAAATTCAATAAGAAGTGGATGGAAGAAGGAAGGAAGAGAGAATGCACAAACCAAAAATATGCAGGAACAGGCAAAGAACGTACCAGACTCTGAGCTAAGTGCGAATGAACTATGTCCTCCAAAAAATGGCAAACATCATTCCAAGATGCACCAACAGGAGCATTGTGAGTACTAGGTCAGGCATTATTCCACTCAACTTATTTCAGACATAGCCTTTCTGAAGTACTTTGTCCTGTTCTCCTCCACACTTGTGAAAAGATATAAACAAGCTGACTTACCAAGGTGAAAAGAACTGACAGAGAAGACTAAGGAAGAATAGGCTTCATTTCCTTCAGTATAAAACACCATTCTAAACTTGATGGTTATCTGTTGTTGTCTGCATTTACCTGTGAGGTACAGAATTTTAGCAAGAGAAAAACAACTGGCTAGATACTGTTTAGTGATGGACTTGGCAGTCCTGGGCAACAGCTGGACTTGATCTTAAAGGTCCAAACTAGTTAATTCCAACCTGTGCCTCAACACCCTCACAAGGAAGAACTTCTTCCCAATGTCCCATCTAAATCTCCCCTGTCAGGTTAAGACATTCCCCCTTGCCCTGTCACTCCATGCCTTTGTCAAAAGCCCCTATCCAGCCTTCTTCTCAGCCTTTTTCATTAAGCACATCTGCTACTGAAATTATCATGGCAGATGTGCAATGTTCAGCTTACCAATGATCTTGGAGAGGCAGTCTCACACTACCCCATCATTCTTTACCCACTATTCCTTACTGTGTTCACAGGACCCGGCCGTGTTCTACACTTTTGTAGGGTGAGATGAACTGATACAAACACTTCTACATCCACCTTCTTAGCTATTCTGAAAATGCTGTAATTTTTAACCATTTCTTTGCCATCCAAGCTTCTTATGGCCTAGACCAGCAATATAATATTTTCCTCACAAGCAGCTGCATGCCTTTTCCACGCTGCTTTATTTCCTAAACTACTGTGCCATGGTATTAGTGGGAATTGTTAACCACTGTATCTGGGGAATCAACTGCTTATCATTCTGTGGCTGGGAAGAGTTAACAGTGATATTTTATTAGAGGACAGGTTCAAGGATTGGCTGCTTACTCTACTACTGTTATGCAAGACCAACCTTCTCAATTAAAGCTCTCTTAAAACTAGCACATTTGCCTGATGTCTGTCCTTTGTGCTATCACTAAACCATTCTTTCTCTTGTTTTGGGTTGTTATCCTCTCAGATTAACAGGTAAATTCTGCCTTGAAGACAAAACACCATATGAGCAGCTGAAGACAGAATTTGGTCTTCTATTTTCAATCTGCCCCAAACCACATTGTTTACTTGATTGACGCTTTGCAAATTTTATTAATTATACAGTTCCTCCTCAGTCTGAGCTTTGGACTATTGTTCTTATTATTTTTCCTACTTTTGTATTTTTCCCTATTGCAGAGCATCATTGCTATCAGCATTTCTGCAACTGATCTGTTTCTTTTTCAACCTCACTTTTGATTAGGGACTGTAGTGAGAGGACAAGGGGTAATGGGTTCAAACTTAAACAGGGGAAGTTTAGATTGGATATGAGAAA
>JAOEHY010039789.1:0-36540 GCA_025447955.1 Psilopsiagon aurifrons | reverse complement strand
CTGCCCATGGCAGGGGGGTTGGAACTAGATGATCTTAAGGTCCTTTCCAGCCCTAACTATTCTATGATTCTATGACTTAGCTTAAACTAGGGAAAGTGAAGAAATAGTAAGAGAGAGAAGGGAAATTGAAAGGAGATGGAAAAGTCTGGAGAAGGCAGCTACTGTATGCTAGCCAGAACAAGTGTTTCATCTATCTTACAAAATAGATGAAGACAATAGAGAAAGTAGGAAGCAGGGAGATGAAAAATGCAGTCTAGGTAGGAAGATGTCTGCACAGGGAGGTATGGAACTGTCTGAGAAAAGCTGACACTGGATGCCTCTGGGATTAGAGTCCTCACTTTCTGCTCTCCCTTGCATGTTATTTTTGTACTGTGGCAGGGTTGAGTGTATAAAGAGTTAAGAGAGGGGCATCATTTTACAGTCCCTGCACATTAAAGGGTTCCTGTGCTCTGTAAGCAATCTTTCCTGGAAAAGTAAGCTAAGCTTCAAATCAAAAGGCTTGAAAGAAGCTGGAATCTTGTATTTTGAAAATAGCAGAATAAAACATTTCTATTATTTTCCATAGGAGAATTCTTCTTTTATCAGGGATTATATTAAATCATAACTTTTATTATGCTAAAAATATGTATTTTGGTGAGTAAACTATTTGCTTAATGTCATCCAGCTCCATCTGGTACCTGTTATGCTTGAGAAATAAGACGTCAGTATATACCAGCAAACACTGAACAGAGAAGATTCATCAGATGGGGCTCAAAGGTTTGCAACACAGCTCTTCAGGTTTGTAGGAATAGAAACCCCTTTAAACTTAAATTGTTGACGATCATAGAGGTGAGAGCTAAAAAAAGACTTCCTATTACTTTCTGCACTAGACTTTTGAGAGAAGCCTGGGGAAATAAACACACTTCCACCAAAGTGAGGGTTAAAACTCCCTCTGATTTCAGAGGTCTATTAATGGGCCCAGACAGGAAAATAACACATGAGAGGAAAGGAAGATAACCAAATAGTGAATGGAGAGCCTATTAGCATACCCCAAAAGAGATTTTCTGAAGCTGGAAGGAAGAGAGACAAAGCGGAGCGGTATACACATTCAGTGTGAAGTGGCTATAGCATGTCTGAGCGCTTTACGTGGAAAGCCAGTTTCCACCACAGAATCAAACCCGGTATAGAACTGAGTAGCTCCAAAAATGTTTCCTCAGAGTAATACTGTTCCTGACGGTAGCTGCATACCGACTGAACAGACTAGAGCTTGTGTTCAGATTTAACGGCCATCCTCCAAAGGCAGGTAACCAGACCAATGAGAACACAACCTAACCACTTCTTATAAACACTTACAGAGATGCATCAATATAGGTTTCAATTTTATATTCTTCTGTCTACAACTCTGAAGGAACATTTTATTTGTGAAGAGCTTAACAGAGCTGGAATTTCAAAATAACTTTTCATGTAAAAGTTATTGTTATTGTAAAGGTTACTAGTTAAAAAAATAGTTTAGTAAGATAAAGCAAATTAATAATAGATGCTCTAGCATGGAAGATGACTGCTTTTCCTCTCTCAAACTTGCTGGCCAAATGCAGAAAAGTAAACCCTAAGGAGACTAGGTCAAGTTAATTTGGCTATCAAGAGAGAATATTAAATGATGAAATCACATTTTCACCTCTATGAAAAAATGCATGAAGGATTATTTACTTTGCATATATAAATAACACATTTTTATTGTTCTATTTTAACATTTCTTTTCCTCAGACCACCTCCAAGAAGGTTTCCATAGAAACCTAAGAAGAAAAGAAGAGAGGAATATAATTTTGTTCAGTTTATATTGATTTCAAATACCACTGCACTTATACCAGCAATGTGTCTTCTGCACATATTTTTATCAGCTAAAAATCTAAGTGGTTCAGTTGATTAAAATAGCAATTTACATTTAGCACAGTTATCAAAAACACTGTTTGCAGTTCAGTCTATCACCTACCCAAGTTATGGCATTGTAAAATATTGAAGATGAGTAATTTTTTAAGTAACTGTAATGAGCTCTATCAAGATGAAAACTGCTTTGAAACAGCTAAGGTTCTCCATTCCCTCTGTTCTTCCCTGGTGATGATTTAAGGTACTACAGACGATATATTCAATCTTTAAATAAGCTTCAGATATGACTCTCTTCAATTTCTTCAACTGCCTTGTATTGATGATTAACATAATAATTTCTCTGGAGACTCTGACCTCTGTTTCTTCCAAAAGGATGTGACTTGGTCACTTGCTGAGGATGATACAAAGTCTCTTACAGCACTGGGCCATGTGCTTTTTGCAACTTTGATGTCTTGATTTCTTTCCTTGGTATTTTATTTATTGCACACTGGCTTTTTTTTTTTTTTTTTCCTTCTCACATTTTGAAATCTTTTCATCAAAAGCAGAAAACAAGGAAAAGTAAAGAAATCAACACATCATAAATTATTCCTAAAGGCTTCAAGGATGCAGCCTCCTTCCTGAATGCAGTTATTATTACTGTTTTTCACTACTGACTCATTTATAAATGCCTGAATCCATTTTATGAGAATCAGTCCAACAACAAATGAATATTGTCCTCTGAGCAGAAGCCTCATGCTGAGATGCCTGGAAGATTATACATTCGAGCTTACAGGAACACATAGAGGAACACGTTTTTTCACTGAAAGGATTATCAAGCATTGGAACAGGCTGCCCTGGGAAGTGGTGGAGTCATCATCCCTGAAAGTATTTAAAAGATGTGTAGATGTGGTAAAGACATAGTTTAGTGGTGTACTTGGCAGTGTTAGGTTAATGGTTGGACTTTATGATCTTAATGATTCCATGGTTTATAGGTAGCTTCACTCAAGGACCCCAAGGAAGCTTCTCAAGGAAGCTGCAAATTAGCAAACCCTTTTAGGATTCCAGTTCAATACAATTTCTTCCTGCTTACAGAGACATGAAACTTGATGACCTTTCACACTGTTCATCCTAAATGCCAGTTGCTGGAAGTCAAAGCTGCTTCAGTGGCATGAATCTAGTTTTTACTTTTATGCAGGTCTAGCTTTCCTATTCACAAAAACAGAGTACAAATAAACTTACTGTAATACTAAGCTAAAAGAATAAATTATTTCAGTTTTGTCGCCTATCATCCATTATTTCTGCTGCCTTATCAGTTCTGGATGAGAGAACACTATTTATGCAAATACAGCTACACACACTTTTACAGAAAGATTGGATAAATGTGAAATTCTGTTCCCTTTATATTTCAAGGTGATCAGTAAAGATGTCCTGTGAACTGAGGCTTTTGCTCCAAATTTATAGCATAGTCACTTTAGGAATGGCATGTTTTTTAGCTATTCTGCTTTACTCAAAAGCTTTGTGCTTTTTTTAGGGCATCCAGAAGATGACAGAACCCTCCCTGAAAAGCAAACACAGGGGACTAAATTCCCTTTTCTGTACTCACACAGCAAGATACAGCCAACAGTACAGAACAGACAGCAACAATACGCCACAGCACCATTTCTTGGGGACTATTGAGTTTGATTTCCAAATTAGAACCCTATTCCTATTCTAAGATCATATACCACATCACCTTCATAGTGGAGCAATTTCAGATTTCCTGTGTAAGTTTATTTTTAGGTTAGGTCTCCTAATCAGCTAAAACCCTGAAGAAATGTTGTATCTAGATTTGTGCCCCACAAGGGTTAACAACACTGGCATTTGAATGATGGCCAGAATAGGCCAAATATCTGTTCCTACCATTTTAAGAAAAGAAACACGTTGGCCTATCTTTCCTCATTCTCCGATAGTCAAAGTAAAAATAGAACTCTGCACTCCGGAGGGCTCCAAGGGCTCCTTTCATTAATGTAAAACATCCATCATTTATAGCTCTGCAGCATGAATAGGTTCGGAAGACATTTAATCACTAGTGAAAATGCCACAACCCCAACACCACTCTTGCGGAAGTATATATAGCTCACAGCTATTCATCTGGGCTTCTTGGGAACTGTTCAAGTGTTCCATACATTCTCCATAGTGAATGAGAGGAAAGGAACATGTAGTGAGAACTGCTAGTCCAAAATACAACTTACACTGAAAATACATAAATAATCATTTTGAAGGGTATGTAAGTGACATTGGTTGCTTTCTAAATATAATGCATTTTGCCTAAGTACTTTCTAGTGAGGATCAAATCACACTTCTGATCTCCATCACACTTCTTAGCATGATTTGTGGCAAATAGGAAAGCAGCCATAAGAAAATCTATCTTGGTATTTAGGACAGGAAGGCTTGTGCCCCAAGGACTAATCTGTAACAAACCTCAGACTTTTCCACAACCAAATTTGAAGGTTTTATGTAGTTTCCTGCTTTCCAGTTACATGATGAGGAAGACAGAAAAAGGTTTTGCTGTGAGAATTGTCTGATTAGAAATGGTCCATATGTTACCAGAGGAAGCATAATTAAATTATTCTACCTTTTTGTCTGGATACTTACACATAGAGATTTACTTTTGTTACAAAACAGTTTAGATTCCTAAAGTATTTCCAAGAGTCTACTATCTCTTTACAGTGCAATCTAAAGTTGGATCTAGATGCTATTCGTACCTGTATGATTCTGATTAATTTTTCAGTTCAAAGCTACCAGAGACTCTCAAAAAGACTGCTTCCTCTAAAAACCATTCTTATTAAAAGTTCTCTTTTAAAGACTGTGTCACTGAAATGCTAGGTACTGATTTAGAAGATGATACTTGTGATATGCAAAGTATGCTTCTTAAAGTTGAAAATAGTATGTAGTTGTAAAGTTTGCACAGTAGTTAGTGCAAATATTTAAAGTAATTGGCAACATCTTCTATTCTACAACTCAACAAGTCTGTAACTGATTGCACAAAGTGAAAGAATGCCATACAGAGAACGAGAAAGAAAAACAAACCCAAAAATATGTAGCAGGATTGAAAATTATATCCCCAATCATTGGATTGGAATTGGAATCTCACACAACTACATACTATTTTAAAGACAGAAACCCATTTTCCAGGCTTTCCATTTCAACAGTATCAAGCAAGGATCATAGTGGTGTCTTATTCAGATTTGACAACATATAAATCTACCTTTACACCCCCAAGCACTAAGTCAGAAACACTGTCAAGTACCTGAGACAGCAGATACGGTGTAACCTCTGACTGCCTTTTAAAATTAGTTGAATTACTGTTGCACTGACAGGTTGCATGTTGGATCTGGTATTGCCTGTCTGTGGCACTCCAACTTCATGTGTGTCAGATACTACCTGTCTTTCACAGCAGGTGTCATGAAAGCAGAAAGCCCCCATTAGCTCAAAGCTGTGTGCTAGTATTAATTTGGTAGAAGAAAGCCTATATATGATTTCTACTCAGTTCACCCTGCTGCACTGTTACTTGTATAAATAATTTCCACATTGATTTCAGATGCAGAAAATGGGCATATATACTGGCTGGTATACTTTCTGTTCAGCTTCTCATGTTTAGGCAGTGCAGGGAGCTTGAGAACGGAAGGCGCCCTTTGCTGGCAGCTCCACATTCACAAGGTGGAGCACAACAGCCTCAGCTGGATCTTTAGGCACATCTGCTTAAAGAAGCACAAATACATCATCTGCAATATATATAATTCAGACTATTGCAGCTGAGTTTTCCCTGACTTCATCAGGAGAGGAAGACAGTGTGTTCCACACAGTGTATTAGAAGTCTGAAAGTTCTAGGGGTAAGCATAAAAAATAAAAATCTCACTGAATCTGGCAGTCATTCATCTATCTTTGGCCTTTGCTATCTCCCAGATATGTCAAGGGCACTCAGCAAAAGGAGCTGAATTAACCAAAAGGTGTCAATTTAAGGCAGGATTTTCACTCAGAAATAAAGGTGGCATAACTTGGTTTCATTAATTCATTCAAAAGTGAATTAAACTAAAGCAAATTGAGGACATTTAAATTCTGACTGCATGTACATAAAATGATTTAATGTGCTTTCACTAATCTATTTCAAATCCAAATTCATTTTGGTTGATTTTATTGAACATCTCTAAGTAGACAAGATATAATCCAGCTTTAAACATCTGTCCCAGGACTGTTGGGTTTCTTCATTCTCTTTTTTTTCTAATCTTTTTTCTTTTACATATTTACCATTACAATTTGAATTTCCAGACAAGTGTCCCACAGGGTACTGTGATTTTTTTTTTTCCTTTCAAAAAGAACCATCTGGAGAAAACCAACAATATTGCCAACACTAGCACTCAAAATCGTGAGTCAAGCCTTAAAAAATTATGAGATTTATTTAAAAGTGTGAATCTTTCCCCCACAAATAATGTATTTACATTTTTTAGCATGTGTCAGATACTTTAGATGTACACCAGCCACATTTTCAAACTGCAATGAGGAAAAACTGGCGAGCTGAAATGACCGCTGGACTACAAAAGCCACAGTTTTAATAAAGCTACCAAATACCAGGAGAGATACAGAGTCGTGAGCATTTAAATTCTGAAATTCAGGAGCCATGTTAGTACTATAAGTGTTTATGCAAAGGATCAACTAAAATGAACCTGTTCAGTAGGAGACAAACAAGACTGAGACAACTGAGTCTGAACCTGGTATTTGTTTAGTTCAGATCCCAGTACAGCAACTGCCCATTTTCTCCTCCTTGCTCGCATAAAGTTTACATCATGTTTGCTAGAAGGGGATGTAAATTAAACATAATAGGGGGTCGTGGGGGGTGTTACTGAATTCTGATCAAGTAACCTTGACCTACTACTCGCACATATGAAATCTATCTGTCTGTCTGGTATTTGGATTTGCTCAAAAATACCTGTAATAAAGAGGTGCTGTGATCAAGATTTGATTTAGAAGCTGTTATTTCTTAAAACATGCATGTTTCTCTTTTAAGTTGCAAACAATATTAGTGGTGGTGAGCTTCCCTTTTTTTGTAGCAGAAACTTCACAGCACCAAGCATTCTGCAGCTGGGTCAACCAGGCCAGAGATTCCCTGAAGGGGCTTGTGAAAAAAGTAACAACTGCTGCTTGAAGCTAGGGAATTTATTCAAAACAAAACTTTAAATCAAGTTAATGCAAAGAAGAAATAATTCTAATTTGCAATTTGTTTCATTCAGCGGATGTTAATTCACTCTGTGCATTCACAGATTATGCAGTCAAAGCTTAAGTAACACAGCAGAAACATCTATTCACAGAAGTTAAACTCAGAGCTAGAACTACACAACACTTGTAGGGTTTGGATAAAGGGACTCTAAGAAGCAGGAATTAAACTGTGACACTTGGTCCAAAGTGCCTGGAAGCTAAGCAGCTTTTACAGGTTTACTCAGACTAATTATGAAGACTGATCCAAACCTTCAGAGGAACCTTCCCACAAGGATCTCTCCCAGCCCTTCAGCACAGAACCTGAGCTGACCTCAGGGAATGCAGGGGTGGAAGGATGGAAAAAAGCTCCTTTCTGATATGTCTACACTTTCTGCAAGTATGACAGCATCAAACTTCAAGCCCACTCATCAGTACAGATGGGTTGGAGAGTCAAAGGGATTTTTTTCTCTAGCCCCACTCAAAAGAATAATTTTTTCCTAACTTATGCTTGCTGAATGCATTAGCAGCCCTTAAGTGATCAGCACTGCATGGGAGCTTTATACTACACACAAGTTATATAAGAATAATTACTGGCCTGCATGCTGGGATACTCAATGAAGGACATGTCTACTTCTATTTATCTTTTTTGCAGTCATAAATATACCATAAATAAAGAGCATTAATTATAAAGCAGCTCCACAGAGAAATGGAAATTACTTGAGGAGTAAGAGTGATTGCTCTGTTCAGGCCATGCCCCACCGAGATGCAGTTTGTTTCCTTTTACATCACTCACATCTTTTTTCCTACATCATCACTCCTCTATTTTAATGACATTTCACAAGAAGCCTCAGTACATAAGGCTCAGTGATCTCCACATCTGTTCTACACAAGAGTATAACAAAAGGTAGTAAAAATGTCAATGTGATGTATTTAAGGACATTTTCACAGCTGAGGGTTTTAAACATGCATTTTTACCGTAAGTCAGGTCAGAATTTTAAGTGAGACGACTAATCCTTCATTTCCCCTGAATGACCGACTATACTGTAGACACAGTAGGATCTCTTCTGTTTCCATCAGATTATTTTTGCAGGAAGCCTTTGATTTCAATATGAACATTTCTAATAAATTACATGTGGACAAATGAAGGGAAAGTATGTCATACATGATTACAACTACTAAACAACAGCTTTACTGAGCAGATTCCCCTCTCTACAAGATTGCTTCATGACTGTTGTAGGTTGGAGTGATACAGCAACCATTCACCCTTCAGACCAGCAATCCTACATGCAGTTTAATTTCTATAATCCAAACCAGCCTGCATCTAGGTAAGCAGTGGGGTATACTACAAAAACCCTGAGATTTCTTCAAATTCATGGTTCTCATGACCCCATGAAAAAGACACAGTCTATACCTCATACTAAACCAGTATTTACCCAAAGCATTTCAAAGACAGACTAGATATTGCACAAGTGCTGGGCTCTGGCAGATAGCTATTCATGCTTCTCTTTCAGTCATTCCTAGTACACATTGCCTGAGTCTAGGAATTCCACTGAGAATCTCTATCCATGTGAAAATAAAGCCATCTGGGAATGCATTAAAAAAACCCAGTCAAACAAAAAAGCCAGCAGTGATAATGGCCATTTGCACACAGGACTATATAGTCCTAAAATCTCAGATGACAAAGTAACTACATCTGACTAAAGTACCACATACTACCCCTATCTTTTCCTTCTTGTTTTGAATGTACAGTTGAGTTTCCTGTCCTAAACTGTCATGTGGTATCACAGAGTGCACATTTTAGCAATTGCTGTGTTGTGCTGCAGCAGAGAATGAAGTCATCCCAGATGGTATGCAAGGATATACTTGTTTATAATGTGGCTCATATTTTGGAACCACATAAATATTTTTGTTGAGTTTTTTTATAGGCCATACATTGATGTGGTACATCAAAAATTTTGGAGGATATTCTGTACTCTCTCTTACATAGGCTGTAGATGTAGCACCAGATGGAGATCTAGGGCTTTACCCCTGACACATGTTTGTATTTCTAAATCCTGCTATATGGGAAGTAGTAACCTGAGCAGCCAGTTGCTCTCAGGAGATTTGCTCCATGCTGCTGGCTGAAAGTGAAAACTGAGAAGTCCATCCCATAAACACTGGGCTAAAACACAGAACAAATTACTTGATTCAAGCTTTTGCTTATTCCCTACTTAGAACTCAGCCTCAAATTGGTCTAGTCTTTTATGATCCTTGAAGGGGAAGAGTAAATTATATGCAGTGCGATTAAAATGAATCTAATCTAGTATTTAAGATCAAATATTCAGGAATAGGTAGTAACATCTGTGAAGGAACTGAAGGTGAATTTTCTCCAGAGCTAATTGAAGAGCTTCCTCTAAAGGAAAGAAAACATGTTTTGATACTTTATTTTGCTAATGACATGCAACATAAAATGACTTCCTAGTTATTATGCTGAAATGTCATGCATATTCAAAAACTATCTCTGAGGAACTGAAGCAATTTAGGCAAGATGAGTTACTGAATACATGAAAGGGATTGACTTCAGGATCCAGCTAATGATTAGACAGGCTCAACTGTTGAAAATAATGACTGAACCAAAAAAAAAAAAAGTATATTCACATTAACTGTAACCACTAAAAGTTACTGTGCGCTTGCAGGCTGAATGCCAATTTCACTTCATTTCAACTGTTTGCTTTTCATGTGTGTTAAAAAAAAAACCCCAAGTTTCAGTTTATGTTCTTTGCAGAAGTGGAAACTCATCATCAGGTTTCTTAGAGGTTTCTTATGAATTGTCAATTATGCTTTAAGGTAATTCAAACTGCTTTAACTGCCCAAGGGTATTGACTCTCTGAGGGTATAGATTCACACAATAAATTTAAGACAAACATCAGAAAAAATACTATCCAAATGGCATCTGCTTAACACAACTACACAGTACTTCCCTGCCATTACTGAACATTTTAACTAGCTCTAAGTAGAGCTGTACAGTCCTGTGTTAGGGTACAGAGTAGAACAAGCTTCCAAAGTTAATTGTTAACAAGTGACGCCTGTTAACAGTATCCTCCTGACTCTGAATGTTTTACAGCATCCTCCATGAGCAAAAGATAAGTTAGTGTGCCCAGGAATATCTCCAGAATTAGCAGCCAGAATGAATGTTTGATCCTTTACGATTTTCTGTGAAGTAGGCTAAAACTTGGCTGAGCCAAAAGAATTTGGAAGTAATAACCAGACCTTGGAAGACTGGAATCATTGCTCTCTAGGCTGAATCCAAATAGGTTGGAGATCCCACACCTAACCTAGGAGCAAGTTGTACTTACTCCATCCTTCTTAGTGGCATAGCAAGATCAGTGCTTTGGAATGACATCATTTACCCTCAGTGGCTCCAGAGAACCCTTTCGACAATGGGCATAACTGTATAATTTCCTTGTTATTTAACCAAAAATGCACAGCACGCACACCATCAAGAATGTGTAGCTGAGCAGAGAGGATGAGACCTGTACCTTGTCTGTGCTGCACCCTGGGCTGGGCTGAACCTGCTGGTGACAGAGGTGGTCATCCATCTCCCTGTTTATAGTAAATCCCACTCACCCTGGAACTGACTGAGGAAGAATCTACCCAGTCTACCCCTGTGGTGGGCAGAAGGCATGATGTACTCCAAGATGCTCAAAGAATGTCCAATACAGGATTTTTAACTTCTGCTGCTGAGAGGTTTTGACCTTCAGAGCAAAACTGCAAGGACATTGGTCAGGGAGTCTGATTGATTTTCAAGCTTTATATTAAATCTGTCTCACCCAAGATATCTAATCCTTCTCTGTTTGCAGAATTGATATTTGATTTATTATCTTCTAATATAATATTTAGGTAATTAGAAGTATGTACAATTTTTATACGAGTCAAGGCTGTGACTAATTCAAGGCCCTGTCTGCCACCCTTTCCCTGGATTCCATTCCCATCCCTTGGAGTCACTGGGGCTGTAAATGGACACAGGTTCACTTCTACACAGAATCAGCTGTAGTATTAGGGCCTTAAATTCTGTACATCACACACACACTGACACACACACACACACACACACACAACAAACAAACAAAAACACCAAAAAAAGAGGAAAAAAAAAAAACAAACAACAAAAAAAAGCCAAACCAAACCCCACCAAAACAGGGAAGCAAGAAAAGCTTCAATATGAGAATTCTGGAAAATTTTTGGCATGCTCAGTACACTTCATGTGCACTTAATGTGAGGGGTCGGAAGGGAAAAGCAGTTCTTGACTGGGACAGGGAGAAATAGGCAGACTGAAGTGAAAGTTTAAGCAGAATTTAGAAAAGACATTTAGAAGCACCTAGCCCCCAGGTGAAGAAAAGCAAAATGCCTTCACTCTAGCTTTCCTAATCAGGTTAGACAGATTTGCTTGGGACACAGTATTTCTCGCTTGAGGAAACTGATAATTGCCCAGTTTTCAGCTGCAGTGACCTGCTACTGTGCTGACTAGGGCAGTTTAAACATAGAAGTCACCCAGAGTAGCCTCAAGCTCCCAAAAGAGAAATTCATTTAGACCTCCACAGCTTTTGTAAAGAAAGCTTAAGAAAAAAAATCTCTATTTTTAAGAATTAAATTACTAAGCCAACATTTCATCTCTAAACTGACACTTCACCTTGCTTGGGTGTCTTGTGAATTGTAATAGCTGGAGCTGATGCAGCTAAAAGGACACACACAATGATAGAAACAGCCATTTGAGAACCTATAGAAATATATGGGGCATCCACAACTTCCCTTGGCAACCTAGGCACACTGGATGGTTGAATGTTTCATAAATCTAATACAGGCTTGTGCTGCTCGTTATACTGATGAATGCCATCAACAAAATGAAAATAAATGAGAATCCTGCTCGCTTGTGAAAGGTGGTGCACTGAAAGGTGGAAAGTCTGTGACAGGAACTCTTGTGTTAAGATGCTGAAAGCCAGAACAAGTCTGATGGCAATACAGCTGCTTTAGCACACAAACTTGGTCTTAATAACTTGGACACCTTTATGTGGCAGTGCTCCAAGTCTGAAATGTGTCACACCAAACTGCAGTGCTCAGTTTTATTACCTAAAATTCACACTAAATTCACACTCAGCAAAGATATTTGTTATACAGAAGACCATTGTCATTGTTAATGCGCAGCACATTTATGATATCTCAGAGGCTAAATGAATTTACTATTAACATCAAACTATAATCTAACCATGTACACTGTAAAGTTAAATGATGCACTAATAATCCAGGAGGATTATTGCATGCTCAATGCTAGGGTTTCAGAATAGAGTCCAATTCATTCACCTGCAGCTACATCATTACCATCATACCACATAAGCACAAAAAATTTGGAATGTGTCATTTGATCAATAGAGTAACAGCCACAAATATTGACTAAATAGTGTCATTATCTCCCTACAGTCAACTTATTCTCTTTACCTTATTCTCTTTTTTTTCCTTTTATTTCACTACTGTCTTACACTGAAAATATCTTTCGCTGACAGAGAGCTCCACTTTTTTTTTTTCCTAAAGAATAGTCAAAGAACAAGTAACAGCTCAAGAAAAGCTATGAGAATTTTAAACTATTAAACCCATATTTTTCATGTCTGTATCTTTTGAAAGCTAGCTGCTTGTTCATTCTGAAGATTAAATGTTTTAATAGAAGATTTCCTGAGGTTTACAAACAGCTTGTTCATTCAATCCACATCTCTCCGATTACCAGCATTTATTAATATAAGGATATAACAAGTTTGGAAGTGGTGGCCTTGCTAAAACTGAATTGGGCAGAACACTGATATCCTCTCAGGTGGTAGAGAAAGTTGAATAAAAATATAAAACTAGGAGGAATTCCTTTGACAGTGGAAAGAAAGTATCTTTATTAAAATATAGTACTGTCAGAATGTGATTTTTTCTTGAGAGGTGCTCATAACTCAGACAAGTTCATATCACACCATTACTACATAAAAGCTTGCTTGCGCTTGGCAACAAATACTGGAAATATTTTTCACTCTTTTAGTTGCTGCAAGGCAATCTCTGCACTTCCAAAGCAGCAGGCTGTGCTGACTCTAAACTGAAACTACTGCCCATAAAGTTACTCTGATTAGCACATCAGCCCTTTCACTAGCAGGTAAATATTATAAATAAATATTAACAGGTTAGTGTAATACAGCTTGAGCAAATAAAGAATCAAGCTATGATCTCATTACCTTTCTCAGTTATTCCCTACTTTTAGTTGAAAACAGCTTTAGCTCTTTCTGTAGCAGCTTGCTTTCTTTTTTTTTATGTGGCTCCATTGAACAAATACAGAAACATCACCAAATGAATCTACATAGGAGGATGAAAAATAACATCAAGACTCAGTATTTTTCACATGCTTTCTTGCCCACCTCTTGCCCTCCTGCATAGCAGGAGAATAGCAATCTGGTATTGGCCCCTCTCCCATTTATGAAGATAAAGCAGCCCACATACAGGGAAGTAATGGGGCTCCCTACTGTTCCTTAGTCACTTACATGGAAGAGAAGGGTAAAGGCTCATGGCTGAGTGCAGCTGTTACATGACAAAGCACTTTCTCTGTTCATTTGAGCCATTCCTTTCTACTCTGCTCATAACCCTTCTTGTTTCTTAGCTACCTCAATGAATAAAATCCATGTCAGTGAGCACCAAGCTCCAGAATTCTACACAGGGAGTACCTTCAGACAGTCCAAAGGGAGGACAATTCACCTTCGCCTTTACTAGCACAGAGCTTTATAAACCAGCAGAGAGGGACTTGAAGCCAAACTTCAGGCAGAAGCCTTATATTTTCTTTTGGAGAATGTGATCCTAAGTTCCCAGGTTCTTTTAAGAAAAGGGAAAAGAATAAAAAACATAGGATTTTATTCCAGACATTTTAGATACTGCCTTTACAATGCTATAAGAAAACAGGTGAATGACTACACTCTGAGTATTCTGGAAAAAGGCTTACTAGCACTGATGACAAGGTTTCAGCCCTGATAGACCTGAAGGTGGTAGAAACTAGAAAGTATACAGTGAGCTTTAACTATAAATGCTGAAAACAAAAAGGTGGATGTTCAGCTCATAGTTACACGGTTTCATGTAGGATGATTTAAACAACACCACTAGCAGATACAAAACCTGAGAAGAGCAATTACCAACTTTAAATCATTCACAAGGGAAGTCTAATATGAAAGCCAGTTAGAGAATTGGATTTAGGACTGCAACTTAAATGCAGCATTTCTGTAAATGGACACACACTTATCAACCTAACTATCTGATGTCAGGAAGTGGTGCTCTCCAATTTGAGAAAATCTATGCAATTTCTTATGCAATTGACAAGCACTGTGGTCACCAGTACTTATGAAAACTTGAAATCCCCACTGCTTGTTTGGTTGGCCTGACTTCAGAAAAAAGCCAAAGAAAAGAAAATTAACCAAAAATAACAGGTATGACATTAGCTATCTCCTCAGACTTGAGAAGATAGTTACATTAAAAATAAAACCTCTGGAAAATACATTTTGTGGAAATCATACTGGAGACTACTTTAAAGCAATACATCAGCATGACATAAATGTGTGATACAATTTTTATTTACATGTTCTGGGTGTCCTCTCCACTTCAACCCAGGCTGAACTTTCTAAACATGAAAAGTTTAACTGACTGAAAATAAAACGTGGCAGGCACGGTGAGTCAAATATTTCGCAAAATTACCAGTGCAAACTTGTTTATTCTTCATCAAAGAGCTTTAAAAAAGGTGTAGATGGAATTGCGCACCAAAGTTAAAACAATCTAGTGGTACTTCAGAAGGATGTAAAAAAAATGGCTTTCACAATGTATCAGAATATACTTCATATATTTGTCTGAACTCCATTCACTCCTTAAAACTGTGACAATTTCTACTTCTGACAACTGGGATCTTAAAGGAACACTAGGGGATTTGTAAGTGCTCACATGACTGTAACAGAGGAGGCCTCCAGACTCAGCCGTCTCCACTCAATGCTGGGTCATTCTCAGTTATCTGTCCACTCCCACCTTTATTTTTTTTCTCACAGTTTTCTCTATACATTTGTATTTCTTGAGGCTCCAGTCTCAGCTGCGGCTTTTAAATTTTTTCTAATAAACATATTCAATAAAAGTAATGCAAATGCAATAAAGCAAAGGAATCAAATGTAGCCAAAGGTGTACACAAACTAAGTAAAACAGCTACCCAAAACAGACTAATAAACTCATGTAAATATATGATGGTATTTTATACAGAGCAGGTATTTTATATGATCAATTTGTTGCATTTCAAAAGTAGGACTAGGTTTCCTGGCAACTCGTGATAATTTCTGTATCAATACCTGTCAAATTCTTCTCTCCCACTGGATCCATATATCCTCAACCTGTTCATCCCAGTATTTTCTCTCTACAGGTTATGAATAACTACTACTATTTGCTACAATACTAAGACGAATCTTCTTACAAACACAGAATATAAAACAGGGTACACAGTCAGACTGCTCATATGTATTTCACATAGCCCTTTTAGGAAATAAGGACAGGGGATATTCTTGACTGAAATTCATTATCCCAAAAGGCTGGTTTCAAATTTTAGCATAAAAAGGGTCATGAGTTTCTATACCTCAACAGCAAAAGCCTTGTTCAGAATCCTCCACATTGTTGCTCCAACAGTACCAGTGTAGGGACTATAGTGCTGGATTTGGCTATGCACATAGTCACCACCAGAATGACATGGAAAGATTCTATGTTGGTTCTCCAAAGACAAGCTGTCAGAAGGGCAGCACTTTCTAAGTTTCCAGGACCAATCTATCAGAATTCTGAAAAACAGCTTACACCTTTAGATTAAAAAAGAAAGGTAACATACATTTTCCCCTCTGAACTTTCTCCACAGCCCCCTAAAACCGAGAGCTTCAAGATTTGGGTAAGTACATTGATGATAAATAGGTTGATTAACTTTGAAAACAGAACCCTAAAGAAGCAGATGAGTTACTGAACACAGTGAATTGGCCAAGTTTTTAACAACTCAAAAAGAAAACGCACAAGTTGAGAGAATGAAAGATTTTCCTTCCTCCAGATGGTAAGCTGCCAAAGCAGTAATTGATTTTAATCACACACTCCTGACAAAATTCTTTGCCTATGAAAGGCTACTGAGAATACTAAAAGAATATGGTGCCTTTTTTTCAGTCATTTTATGGTCCAGTTCCCAACAATCACAGTGAACTTCCAGGAGCATAGTTTACAACTTTATTATCCCCTTTTGGTCTCTGCTTTACTGCTTAGTTTCAATTGTAGGTGCACGTTCAACTCAATTTCCTAAAGTGCCATCTATCTTTTCCAAGCCACTGACTGAGCAATCAGTTTATAGATATATATTACCTAATACATTTGGTTTATTAGGTTACAGAATCATATTTTCTATTCACCCTTGTGTAAGTTGTAATCAAAGGTCTTTGACTTCAATTTTATAAACTGGTTTCAATATTCTTGCCACAAACTGCCACCAAAGCTCAAACCAATCCGCTTAATTCCATTATCACGTTGAAGTGAGCATAGTCAAGCGCATTTCTCCATTCATTCCCATCTTTCCCAATTGGGCTCTGGGGAACTAATTCCAGTAATTTTTAATGATGTCAGAACATTTATTTTTCATCTTCACTTAAGTATTCCTGGTCATCCCACAAAACGTGACAGCCAGCCACCCACCACATAATGAATAAAGGATTTTCCATAATTTCTTCTTTCCATGCCTCTTTGAACTGATTATTGCACCCCATAAAACTTGAAACCTTCATGTATTCCTTTAATACAGTAATAGGCTGTCCCTAAATTCTCTGTATGTTTCTCCTGGATTACCTGTGAAAATAGTCACTGAAGTCCAAGGACTTTATAAGTGTTTGAGTTCCTTGGGTTTCAGGTTACTTTCCCAACCATGAAATACTGAAGAGTAATTCTATGATGATACCCTTCAGAAGTTACTAGATATGATTCTTAACAATCCCCCATTTTAACAAACTGTTGTAAAGGATTAAATAATCACGATCAACCCATGATACTCTCCCCTGTTGTACTTCTTACCAGACAAAAGAGAAAGAGAGAAAATTTCTTGAACACTTCAGCATCTCAGTTAAGATCATCAGTATTTCAGAAAGAAGGATTTAAGATAAATTCACTACTGGGCCTTTGTGGAGGAGTCAAACCAGCTCAGATTCAAATAATTTTAGTTTTAAAATAGATTCAAAATTCCCACAGAACAAATGCTCAGATGTACAAAGGTGACACAAACACAAGAAGCTCTCTAACCTTCACAAAATAATTTTCTTGTTTGGACTTTACACAGCAAAAAAAAAGAAAAGCTAAGCACATCACGCACTTGAAACAACCACATACTTTATTATATTTAGTGCTAGAAGTATAACTGCACCACAGGCATCTCTAAATACCATGTACAGTCCCTTCATTTGGTTGATATGTTAATGGCATATTGTGTGCAGCCACAGATGTTCTTTTCTGGGTTGTGCTAAAACCAATCTAATTTAGTGAGATAAATGAGGTATTCTGATTTTAGGACTTGATTCCCCAGCATACAAAAACATCAAAAGAAGTCTCTTACCACTCAGAGTTCAGATAGATAAGCTGATTTCTCTGTCAGGGCTTCTGCCTTTTCAGCCTGAAGTTCAGAAGGGTATATGTGAAGACAGCATCCCTCAGCTATTTGGAAGGTGGCTGGAAAACAGAAAAAAAGATGACATAGACTTATAAGTTTAAGCAGCAATTATTTAAATAGTAATTAAGTATGCAAAACACTGTTTTAATATCAGTGAACAGATATTAGACAGAGGGTCAGCATCAAAGACTGAACAAGGACAGTTAACATAGAAATTTAAGTTGAATCTAATGAGCTCAGTGACTTGGTACTATGATATGACACAGAGTGCAAGATCAGGTATGGCCTAACTTGACAAGCCAAATTTCAGTCATCTGATGATGCATTTGGCATGAGCTGGTGGCTTCCATCCAGTTCTCCATCAGCTGATGTCCTTGTCTTACCCACTGACACTATTCGGTAGCCTCAGATAAGGAACGAATATTAGAGGGAATTTCAACATTCTGTCTTTATATAGAAGTGGCAGAAAACTTTTCTGCTACTGAAAAAGAAAGTCTGAAACTTTTGGAGACCATATCTAGCACTTTTAAATAGCAAGAACACTATTTTGTTAAATGACATGGAAAGATTCTATGTTGGTTCTCCAAAGACATGGCCACACTCTGTGACGCAGCTCCGAGACAGCTCTGAGAAAAAATTATTCTAGAACTGGAAGCACTACAGCTCTTGCAAAGTGATCCCTTGGCTAGTCATCCATATCCAGGAGGAGATCAGAGAAGTTCAAATGGTGTTCTGCTCCCATGCATCTACTATTGTCAAGTCTCTCTGCAAGCACTTCTTGCTGAAACACAGAGGTAACCAGTCTCGTAAGGCAAATAAATGGGAGTGGAGAGTACTTATGATACACATAAGTTGTGTAATGTCAGTCTCTCCTTGCTGCTTTAAGGTCCACAGTATTTCTCAGATTGCCACAGCACTTAGGCTGTTCCATTACCAAGCATTACTGGCATAAACTGCATCCTTGCACACATGAAACACCTAAAGCATTTTTACCATATCCTCCCTGGTACCTTTGCAATACGCCTGATGTGGAATCACAGAATCCTACAATAGTTAGGGTTGGAAGGCACCTTAAAGATCATCTAGTTCCAACTTCCTTGCTCATATATCTCATAATTTTAACATGGAAACAAGGGTCTGGTGAAAGTACCATCCTGGATTACATTGAATAGGATCTGGTTTTCCTAATGAGTAGCACAAGCTGGCAGTATTTGCTGTAGTGGTTATCCTAAGTAGTAAGGAAGTTTAACAGTAATGTAAATTGATATTTTTATGAAAACTAATTACTAAGTGATTAAAAATCTCATTAATACAACAGCAATGCATCTCTAATGTAGACTAAAGTATATTCTCCTTTATGATGAGTAATAAAGCACTGAAATGCTCTTTACCTTGAAAAGCAGGAAAAACAGTTCAGATTTTAAAGTGAGCTAATACTTACAGGCAATTACATCCAGTTACAAAGAACTTTCTCAGACAAAATGAAGTTTTATTATTTCAGGAAACTTCAGGGTACAAATGCTAAAATTTTGCATTTTATTATTACTTTTCTTTTTTTTTTTTAATTGTAGTGCCTGTAGGCATCACCCAAACTAAGACAGTTACTTCCCCCAAATGCAGAGGAGAGTGAGAAAGTCATACTATTCTTCTTTAATAGTAAGCTGAAGTACAGGGAATATAAGTAAGTTGCTTAAATCATATACAGTTTACGGCAGGAGCAGGAGGCAAGCCTAGCTCTCCCTAGAACCAACTCTAGTACCAGGAAGGAAAAAAGACCTTTTTCCTCTAAGGGACTCATCACACACTAACTTTGGGAATTAAAAAATATAAGTGATTCTCTGTGGGACTGGAGCTTAATGGCTTGCCACTGCAGTCGAATAATTCAGTGTCAAATGCCTATGACTTTTTAATGATTGATCAGCATACCTAGATTCTGTACACATTAGAGGTGCCTGGTTACTGCGCTGTGTCATTGGAAGTTGTATAAGGTAGAATTCAAACATCCTTCACCACTTCATTAGTGAAATAAATTTATCATCTAATAGAAGTGCTTCAATGCTCTAGATGTACATTTTACATTCATGTATATACCCTGTATCATGTCTGTTTGAATTAAAAGAATTAAAAGAATTTTGATCAATGCTCTGGCAACAAAGCTGCACTCCCTTGAATACAGTTCTTCTCAGCTAGCCTGCAGTGTAAATGATACTTAATAGATAAAGAGACATGCTGTCAAGATCAACCAGCATGTGTTAAAACTCAATTGTTTCTAAGGCAGCAAGGAATAAAAGCCTTTCAGATAACTCATTACTGTCTAGCCTCATTTGTGATATATCTGAATACAAGCAACAGGGCTTCTTTGCTCCTCTTTGTTCTTCCTATTTCCCTTTGCATAAAAACTCCATTAGGGCATCTGCGAAAACTTTATAACTTACAAACTGGAGATTGAGACAAAGGAAACTAAGGTATCTGACCATGATTATGCTTTCTCTTAGTGTCACAGGTGGTACTAGAAATCAGGAATCCACATATTCCAAGCCATTACTGGTTCCATCAAGCTATGTCCCTTGTACTGTATTCCAAATGGTACGTCAGTGGTTTATTTTTCAAAAAGATTTACTGGAAGTATTAATGTCATTTTATTCTTCCTCATTAGGTTTACCCAGTGAGGAATAAGCTCCTTAGTGTGTCCTACAGAAATGACCACAGTCACACAGCAACTTGCCTGTTTATTTGTGCAGCACCCACTCCTGCTCTATTCCCTGACAAGAAATGTCAAAGATCTACAAAAACCAGTGACCGACTCCTGGGAGCCCTTTTGTAAACACAGCTTAGTGCTGTGGGGTGTGAGATACTTCCACACCCTCCTGATGGATTTGGGTTTTGTGTATTTTCCAGTAAACCACAAAGTTTAGTGAAATTTTTGTAACTATTTGCAATTTAAATAAAAAAGCTACTAAAAATTGAACTTTTTTTTTTTTTTCCACCAAGACAAAACTTTACCATGCTGCACTGAGAAAAGATATTTTGGTTGGCAAAAAGAATATGTCAGCCCATGTAAGAAGACAGGTCTCTCTCCCTTGCCTGCCCTGCAAAGGGTGTAACCATGGGCTACCTGCTTATAGTCATCAGGCCTATGAAGATCCATACAGGGAAAAAAAAGCATAGAATCATAGAATGGTTTGGGTTGGAAGGGACCTTATAAAGCTCATCTAGAGCCAAACCCCCTGCCATGGGCAGGGATACCTTCCACTAGACCAGGCTGCTCAAAGTTCTGTCCAGCCTGGCCTTGAACACTGCAAGGGATGGCGCAGCCACAGGTTCTCTGGGCAACCTGTGCCAGTGCCTCACCATCCTCACAGCGAAGAATTTCTTCCTAATGTCTATTCTAAAAATAACCAGTATCAATCCAAAGAGAGGAATCTGATATGACTGTCTAGAAAAGGAACTTCAAGGACAATTGGAGTGTCTGCCAGACTACTGTGAGAAGAATACACTTTTTTTTGACACAGCAGAAGTAGAAGGCAACACTAGTAACAATTGCATCAGTATCCAGACACATTGCAAATGTTCCCAATAGTCAGTGCACAAAGCATATCAGCCTGAGAGAAAATTGAATTTGTTTAGGAAGCTCTTATGCAGCTACTGACTTTGACCATAAAAATCATTTCAAAGCACTGTCTTCATCTCCAGCATCGTTTCCAGCTGTGTTTAAGCAAATACGAATTCCTTCATCTGCAGCTGTATTTCTCTTTTCTTTTTCTATCTTTTGAAAGCAGTACAGTGATAAATTCAAAGACAAAGCAGCTTCATTCCAAGGCTTTTTCACTTCTTCCCCATTCTGATGGTCACTGGTCACAGACACATATTACAGAAAGAAACTGAGACTGAAACTATACTAAAGGCAAATTAATATGCAAAAGGACACATAGGTTTGCCCTTGGAAGCACAGTATATGAAAGTCAGGGAACTGATGGACTCTCATCCTCTCTGCTCATAGGAATGATGCATTTGGTCTAGCGTTGCTTTCTATAGCATTAGTATTCAGAATACAAGAATAAACTGTGCATCAAACCAAGACAATTCCCCCCCACACCCCTCAAAGGCTCCACTGAAAGAGCAGTATGAGAGAATAAACATCTATTATCACACGTTAATGCTGTTTAAGAAACTTTTGAGGAGAGGGGAAATGCAGCAGTTATTTAATTATCTCTGTCATCTCCTCTCATGCACTCACACACATCGATATTCATCAAAACTAACATCACTTAGGGAAGAAGGGGGATGGGGATAAGAAAAAAAGGAGGGGTTGCATAGAAAACTAAGATAAAAATAAATATTCTTTGTGAATCCAGATTACAATGCCTGTTGTTTCCAAGATATGTCAAAATCTTGGAGATACAGAGAGGTGATAAATTCACCCCTGTACATCATAAGTGATAGCAGGGGTTGTAATGACAGCCTGCAGCTTCATTTATAGATTCTTCTGAAGACCTGAATTAAGCTGCTCATTGTCCTAGGACATAATGTGACCAGTTTTACAGAGATCAACGTCTTCTCTGCAGATGCCTGCTCACCAGTTAAGAAATCAATCAGCTAAGCTTCAACAACTGCCAGAGAAGCAACCAAGACCACGCATCCTTAATTCTGAATTTGAACAGAGTTTACAGTTCCTATTTTCCCAGCAGAGAGTTTCTGTAGCAGACTGCAGGAATTCCCATTCAGAGCTGCTGCCACAAATGGCAGGGAAGAGGAGAAACAAGATCTCACTTGATGCGTGAGAACTGTTGTGTCTAAACAGCAAAAGTTTTTTCCTGCTGTGTATCCCCCTTTCTTTTGTGAAATATCCTCACAGTACCTGACCTAAGCACAGAACTGCTCTCAGTGCACAGGATGCCTTCACATCTTTGGTAACACTTAACATTCAGCTTCCTTATATGGTGGAATATGACAACATCCTCCGATGTGCACAGGCTGCACAGCTACTGCTAAGGTTCTCTCATACATGCCCATAGCTAAAGAAAGAAAATATTTTCAGTGAAAGTCTGAAAGAAAGGGGAAATACCCCGCTATGTCATGCAGAGGTCTTCCCATCTCTTGAGCTGATTTTACATGCTGAGAGCTGAGAGTGGAGGAAGAAAGAGAGCAAGAGAAATCCCCAAGAACGTAGATAGGTGAAATTAATTCTTTCAGAGATGCCGAAAACTTTGGTTATTCCATGAAGAAACTTTTTACAAATGTTGCAAAGCCCAGAGCACAGCATCGAGGAGGGCTGCCACTCAGTTCTTTGCTCCCTCTTGCGGGACCTGGGAACAGCTGCTCTACTCATGGGCTTGACCTTGGCAGCTGCTATGCATTGATTACAGTGACTGGTAAACATGGGTCTTCCTAAGAAATTTTGGATTCTCTGACAGCTGAAGATTTGAAATTTAGAGATGACCATCTGCATGCTGCAGTGTGGGAAGATACATGCAGGGAGGACACCCTTTTTTGTTCTAATGCTCTTCAATCTGTTGTGAGTTACTTCTGATTGAGTTAAACAATCTGGTGTGTTTTTATGTCCTTTTAAGTTAATGAAGTTTTCAGTTATCTTACTCATCAGCATGCAAACCTAACTCCAACATGACTTAAAGAATGAAAAAAACCAGACAATAAAGAGAATGCTGTGCTCCCTGCCTACAGCAGTTTCAAGCTCAGTCATTTACTGTCTTTGAGCCCTGCCTTTGGAAAGTTTGTCTGGATGCAGTGCATGTGAGAGATGTTGAGTGCCCATCTGACCTTTCTGCTGAGTCAATGAGCAGGAGGATCTGCTATCAGAGACATTCTCTAAGTGAGGTATTCGTGAGAGCCAGGCCAAACTCCCCAAGTTTGTGTTACAAGGGATTCTGAACAGTTTTTATGCACTAATTGCTGAGGTAGATTCAAATAAATGATGAAATATGTCTATGTTTTTTAATTCAATTAGAAATTTCTATTCACAACCTTCAATTTCCCATCAAGAACCTACAATACATTTCAAAGTTATATATTAAAATGCATTATTCAATAAAGCATACATATGAAACAAATCAACAATATATCCTTATGATATATTGATCCTCATGGGTCCCTTCAAACTTGACATATTCTATGATTCTATGGTATATGTAGGTGGCACTTATAAATATCAGAGCACATGAGAAAAACAACTCCCTGCATATTTCTCCATGAACAAATCTGGTAATTAGAGATTTCTCACATGTACCAAAAAATCACAGCACAGAAAAATGAAAGCAAATAGAAACAATTGGGTACACAGTGCATGTCTCCCCAAACTAAGCATATGGCTTTGCGTTCAGTCCTCTATAAGCACGGACAGTATCTCTATTGTCAGCAGGGTTGCAGAAAGTAATACTGCAGAATGGGATAATTTTATGTCCCAAATAAAAAAAAGATCAGAAGAACCTCTGAAAACAGAAAAAAAAAAGCAACTGAAAATGATCCAAGCCTTTGTAATGTAGTAATTTCTGTCCCTCCTCTGTAACATCTCAGATTGCAACTGTATTTCAGGAGGTTAGGCTGACACACATTGATGCGAAACAGTATGCTCTGCCTTAAGCAGGAATTCTAATAAACAAACAAAATGAGGATAAAAACATACTGGAGACAAGAATAACATAACAAAGAGAGATAAAAAATAGCTACAGATAAAAGAGGTGAAAGATAAGACTAGATTACAAATAAAACTAAACATTTTGGGGTCTAGTTGCCTTTTTCTTACTAACTATAAGAAAAAAATTTTAAGAGGATAAAGAAAGGACACAGCTCAGATTAAGGATTTATTTTTCCTAAATTCTAAACTGTTCAGGAAAAGTCTATAAAAACTTCATGAGATAATCAAATAATTCTTCACATTTCATTTCTTTTGTTAATTTTTCTCAGCAATTTATCCAAGACTTTTAGATAGCTAATGACATTTTGGCTGATTGCAAATACAAAGTCAACCATAAAAAAGCTACTGTGTTTCATATGCTATATAATCTTTCACCAAGTTTAACATTATTATGACATACATTGTACAGATATGTTTACAAGTTAGACCTCATTTAGAAAATGGATTAAACAAGCGTAGTCCTAGCATTCAAGGCATGCTATCAGTAAAAATTTTAAAAGGGAAGATAATATTTACTGCAAACTATTTCTTCACCATTGAAGTGGAAAGTGAACTCTTCCACAGCTAAATGAGAAATTACTAATTTTCAGAACATAAATCAATGTATTAACTGAATTAATTGACATTTGGTATCTTAAGGGGTAGATTGTTTGTAATTCTTCAGGAATACCTAAGTCTGAATGCCTTATTCATAAATCAAATCATACTTACATATTTAGTGTACAGTCATGGCTTCATCGAATTCAGTCTATTTATTTTCTTTCACTTATATAGTCCAGCTCTCTTTCTTTGTGCCCTTAACTAGTTATTTGCTTTAATTTACAAAAAACTTGGAGGCAGAATTTGCAAGAAATAGGGTTAGAGTATAAGGAACTACATTCTTCTGGTTTGCATTTTTAGTTTTTATTGTTTCGGAAATTATTTTGACATTAATTCAACGGAAATGAAGCCAGTTTAATTTATTCATTGGTAATTGCAATTCTCAAGAGAAATTTTAGGATTTTTGTAGCCAGACCTATTAATCTGGAAGTGTCTTTTCTATTTTTAATCATCTGCTTTTGCTTGTAGCACAGTGCTATCAGGAACTGAAGAAGTTATTTGGATGTGTTTGAAAACATGACTTTCTACAGAAAATTTTCTCTGCTCATTTATTATTTGCCTTGAAGCTCCCATCAAATGTAGATGACAGAATGTTTTTCCAGATACCCGCCCTAAATCCTTTGAAGAGGCTTATTTATGCCATTATCATAGTATGTTTGTATTGATATTAATAAGGTTTTACCATTTTCATCTTTTCCACCTCTAATGACAGGAATTTAAATGAATGAGACTTTCACTTTTTCTCAGTTCTGAGAATTAAAAGAAGGTTGTTTTCAAGAACCTGCATAATGGAAATATCACTGCACTGGAAAGGTATTTAGAAATCTGTTTTGTGAGTCTGCCTTTGGTGAAAATGGCAATGAAGTACTTGAAAGCTGGTGAAAAATAAAAAGGGCTGCTCAGCTGCACCTGAGTTAGATTTCTACCTGAGGCTCTGGATGGCAGCAAGCCATAAGCAACTGCTAAAGGAACACAGTCAATGGTTCTCACACAAATCCCCAAATGAGCAGCCTGAGATTCTCTTTCTCCATTTGGTTGATCACCCTGCAACCTTAGATCTGCTCCACTTGCTGCCACCTTCCTCACTCCTTTGCACATTGGAGAAGAAAGAGTTGCTGTGGTAGCAGGCCCATGTAAAGGTGTATCTGCTGTATCCATTCACACTTTTCTTGGGCAGCCCAGTAACCATATTTCTAAGTCTTTTCACTTCATCTTCTATCACTAAAATCTACTGCAAAAGATTAGTGATATGCTTTTCACTCCATTCATATGAAATCCAGAAAAGGCAGACAGCTTTGCCTGTTTCTAGCAACAGAGAGAGAGTGCATAGGCAATGCACAGAGTCACCTGGCTGATCACAGCACAGACTACCACAGTTGTAATCACTGAGGCCAGGTTTTAGGAGAAATCAATTATGGCTGAGACGACATTTTCAAGTGTTCATCTACCTTTCAATGCAATATTTTTTACAAAACTACACTAAGAGCTTGGCATCTAAGTACATGAGGTGTTTTAGCCAGCTTTCTTTAACCAGAAATATCTTTCCCGGTATTAATTACGTTTTGCTTGTGCTTTGGTATATTAATACTGTCTTGAGCTGAAGATACAATTAAGGATTTGCTTTCACATTTATTAGTATCAGAGGTGTGCACTGGTGTTCCATTTCCCATGACACAAGGTGCTTGAGGTAATAATTAATATGGAAAAGGAACCCACCATTTTTTTGCATGACAAGAGAAAAATGGATGATTAAAAGTTTAGACAGGTTTCTGGTCTGCCCAATTTGAGTGATTTTGTTCTGTGACATGTTAAAGATTGAAAATATTATAAGGCTTGGAGGAAGTTGTCCACTCTGTAGTAATTGCAGTTCTATATTTGCTTTATGTTTACACATTATTATCTGACTCCCCATTGAGGAGAAATAATTAGAACTTAGCTAACTATAAATAAGACAGATTCATTATTTCTGGCAAATTCCTTAATGCAACCGATTATCCTTGGCAGAAAAGCTACCAAGGCATGAACCTCTTAAAACCTGCAGTGACCTTTCCCATCTGTCTAACTTCCATAATTAAAGACATTAGGAGTGAAGAGAATGAAAGCTTTCGGTTTGGTTCTCCGGTATGAATGGCATCTATCATTAATTTTTACAGACAGGCTTATTTGCCTTCATTTCACCATTTTGGTCTTATTTCCTGCTAGTACAAAGAGACCCATAGGGGACACAGTCTGATGGATGCATTCTGCTTTCAGCTACTTGAGCAGAATGTTTAATGACTCCAGTTGTACCAGTGTTCAACAAAAAGTAAAATTTTGCTCATTGGGTACAGGCAAATCTATAAGCCTTTAGTGAGACATATGCCTGTGGGAGAAGTAAGGAAAATAAACATTCTTTTTATATGACATAAGAGTATGAGTGAGTTCTGTCTGGTTTCAGAGCATACTGGACCAATACAGAGAAACCTGTTGGTACACAAACTGGAGGGAGGTGAAGTTTACAGGGTTATCACCCCAACTGGGATAATTTGTCACAGACCTTCTGAAAATTAATTGACTTTTGACAACTTGCTTGAGTTGCAGATCTACCCACTCATATAATTCATTCAACAGTTTTTAGCCTGGTTATGCTCTTGTTAAGTTTAAATGTACTTTCTGAACTAATTTTGTTTGTTCCCTTTATATGTTTGCTCCTTGCCCTGCCTTCTCACATCTGCTACATGTGTCTTGTAGCAGAAGAAGGAAAAAGATAAAGAAATGTTCTGCTACTGCGATCCATCACATCAGAAAATATTTGATGCCCTGACTCAAGGGAAGCAAAAAAGATTTGTCTTCATAACAGAACCTACTGTGTTTTGGCTGAGGTTCAGATTATACAGATCACCTTGACTCTATTAAAATCGTAAATATAATTGTCTTACAAAATGCCAGTATCTCCAGAATATCAGAACTTGAAACTAAAATTCTGCAGATAACTTATTTAGATTTTTTTTTTATCCATATACAATCAATATTATAAAGATATAAGTAAAAATCTTCATCTCAAAGTGTGTTTGATTTGGTAACTACAGAGACAGGAATATGAGATCAGATATTAGTTAATAAAATGTCTATGAGGCATATACCCTTCTGGAAAGAGTAGTCATATGGTAGGGGTTCTGTATTCCAGCATCATCTAAGTAGGTTAGTAAAGAAGGGTCCTAGGGGAAGGCACTGCCTCCTGTGGTTTGAATCTGACACAGAACAGACTTTCCTTGTTAGTACGAGCTGGCTTAAAGCAGACTGTTGCATGCCAGTTTTTCCTACCCTCCTGCAGATGCTCTCAGCTCCTGCTGTCGGTTACCACTGCCAACAGTGTACCTCCCACAGCCATGAAGGAGACAAGCACAGTCACTGTAAATGTTATGGGTTGCAAAATATGGCAGTTCTGATCCTTCTCAAAAACACGCAGCTAAGAACTGGCAAACTGAACTTCAGCCTACAGAAAATTTCACACAGGGAAACCTTTTCTCATTGGATGTGACCTCCCATTTACAGAAAGTTTTTAACCTAAATTACCTCATTCAATGCCTAAAATGGGAGGAAAGTGAACATTTTTCTCTCCTCACTCAGACAGGTAACACCTGCCTCAGAGTTATCTGATAGGTAGTGGAGCAAGATATCTTTCCATAACAGTATACAGAAAACTTCTCTGTATAGGTGTTCTTAGACCTCAAAGGTTTTATTCTCAATTTTCTTTTTCTTTGTCAGATGTATGTTATTTCAGTGAATGAAATAAAGTCGATCTCAACTAGAGAGCCAATAATAAATTTAGAAGTAGTGAACAAACCTATTAAGTACAGAATTCTCATTTATATTATGTTCCCTTGATATTTCTATAGGGTTTCAGATTGGATAATACACAAGTCAAACTACCAGTTTCCTCATGTCAGAGATTAAACTGGTTTCCTCCTCCTCACCAAGCTGTTTGTTATTTATCCTTGTTTAGATCACTGAGCCCCTCATAAATGCAGCAGTTTCATAAATTCTACTGTAGCATTTTCATCCTCATTTAGCACTTAAAAACAGATAAAAAGCAAACCTGAGGAGAATCAGAACAAGGGGAGAGTACAGTAGAAAGAAGTTCCTCAGCAGAGAGCAGAAAGATAAAAATAGAACAGACACACAGCTGAAAACTGAAAGCCTATCTTCAGATTCTGTAGGTAAATCCAAAGGAAACTGCTGTGATCCTCTAAACATCTCCACTTGGATATGTGTCAGAGCTTTCTCATATACGCCTTGTGCTCCTTTCTCAGTTCTGGTAAAATTGTTCCAAAACCTTCAAGATTATGTATCTCCCTCCTCCTGCAACTTCCTCTGTTCTATTGCCCAAGCCAAATGTGTGGCTGTGGCACATCTGCGCTGCCCTTCCTGCCTTTTTCATCCAAATATGCTGCTCAGTGGAACAGAGAAGGACAGGGAAACCAGATAACCTAACCAGGTTCAACCGTCAGTTTCCATCACAACATCTGGCAGATAGAGCTGCACCTCCTCCAAGAACCAAAGCAAGCTACTTAAGGACTGCTCCCTAGTGCTACCCCATGCTCAAAGGGATAAAGTCCAGCAACATGAACAGAAATCCCTCCTGAAGACTCCAGCTGCATCCTGCTCTCCCCATTTCAGTAACATGCTCCAGGGAACAACCTGTCTGTAAAAATCTAGCATGTCCTCAACATGTCCAGCTTTTTCTTCATGTACTCTGATCTGAGATTAAATGCACTCCCTGTGTGAAGTGTTGTTAAGCTTGATTTACACATGTGAAATCCAGATGGGTTGGCTTGGCCACCACTACACTGCCTCCTCCTTCCATGAACTGACCTACATAGAGTCAGTCCCTGTGAACATCTACATGCACTGCAGAGCCACTGAATGCTGCAACAATTCAGAAGTCCTTAACTGTATAAATGGACATCTCAAGAATATCAAGATAATAAATTATGGTTCTAATTTTAATCAATTAACTTCTGGGTTCTGAGCCTTCAGGTTAGTCTGTTTTGAACAATACCAAGAAAGCTTGATCCTTATTCAAATTTTTTTTTTTTTTTTTCCCTGAAAATAGCTTGTCTTTGAATCACCTGACATCAGCGTTCAGGGCTTCAACTAAACATTCACTAGGATGTTGAGATGCTTTTGATGTTTCCAGTATCAGAACTGAAGTGTGATCCCACAAACATCTAGCCTGTTTCGCTATGAATAGAAAATAGTTGTTAAATATAGCAACTGAAAAGTTCAGGTGAGCTAACTACATAAGAAAAGAGGCTCATAGATGCTCAGTTAATTTTATGTATAGTGGACATTAGTGTAATAATGTTCATTTTGAAATTATTAAGTGAAGAAAAATTCTGGGCCATTCTTCTAGCTCTCTCCTAAAACCTATTTTTCCTTGTAAACAAGTCTTGCACAAATTCTTTGAAATGAAAATTCGTTACCTTCAAAATTAAATAAAGAATAAAATACAATAAAACCCATATATTCTCTAGGAGCAGCAAGCCTTCGTAAAAATCAGTACTGTCTTCAGACAGGAATTTCTACATATGAAACACATTCTAGAAGTAAAAAAATTATGTTATAAAACATCGGTTAATGTCAGATGGGAGAGAATTAAATGCTGGAACTTCATCTAGACAGCAACAATATTTCACACGTACTTTAATGTGCTTTAGAGCCAGGTTTCAGCATGTTGGATAAATTACAGCTTTGCTACTCTGCCGCAGAAACCAAGCATAGGAAGCATTCTGGTTTTGCAAATAACAATTTGCACATGATATTAAATTCCCTTTTAACACTCACTGTTATAACATCACCAAGTACACATATACAATGATGTCCTGGGCCTCAGTTAAACTGGCAATCTAGGACAAAAAATATTTAGGATACGGTATCAATACCGGGAAATAGAGAAGTCAGTGTTGATGCATACATTTCTAAAGCTGAAAGGACAAGACTTCAATCTAAAGCTATAAATTATTCATAGCATATTCTGACATATTGGGGAATACACCTGAACATTTATATGCCACACAACTGGTAAGGTCCCTATAAATAAGGGAAATCAGGAGACTGTGGAAATTTTCCTTATTTTCATT
Organism: Psilopsiagon aurifrons; assembly: GCA_025447955.1. Taxonomy (NCBI): domain Eukaryota; kingdom Metazoa; phylum Chordata; class Aves; order Psittaciformes; family Psittacidae; genus Psilopsiagon; species Psilopsiagon aurifrons. Next base: position 5,399 of record JAOEHY010039789.1, on the reverse strand, counting down.
ATACAGGCCTTATGGGACAAGCTGTGCCACAGTGGATTTCACTGATACAAGACATGCAATCAGAACAGATGAACCTGAGAAAGACCTGAACCTTGAATCAATGCTCTTATTTTCTTAAGCTATTTTCCCCAGAACAACTGGATTTGCCAGTAATTTGAGAACTGAAATCACAGACACTCATGAAAGCTTAGCAGTCATACTGCACTCCTTTGCTAATAAGTTTGGAAATTGTTTTCACAATGCATCCATATTCAATAACATAAACATCTGATCTGTGATTCTCTTTTGCTGTAAATCTTCTTTAGCTGTTTATAACAAGACAAAATAAGGGCAAAGCATAACCATTTGGTAGCAGGTTCATCTATTGTGCATTAATAAAATTGGCTACTTACTGCCCTCATGTACAAAGACTACATCTTGATAAAACAAAATAATTATTTCTCTAACATCAATAAAAAGTTTTAAAGACAAAACATGCTACAGCACCGGCCAGGCCGAGGAAATTAAGACTGCAGTATTCTTTTTCCTTTTGAAAAATCATTTGATTTAACCAATTAGTGTTCCTGTCACACACATACTCTGGATAGATGCTGTATGTATACTTACAGCTTCAAGTTTGATGTCCAAGACTAGAAAAATGTCCTCTGCCACTTTCCTTGCCTTTTCCATACCCTTCCTATAAAATCGGCAAAAGGTGATTGGCAGCTTTTAATCTGCTGGATTCATTCTACTACAATCTGACATAAGTATTCAGGATTCACAGAATCATAGAATAGTTAGGGTTGGAAAGGACCTTAAGATCATCTAGTTCCAAACCCCTGCCGTGGGCAGGGACACCTCCCACTAAACCATGTCACCCAAGGCTCTGTCCAACCCGGCCTTGAACACCGCCAGGGATGGGGCATTCACATCTTCCCTGGGCAACCCATTCCAGTGCCTCACCACCCTTACAGTAAAGAATTTCTTCCTCATATCCAATCTAAACTTCTCCTGTTTAAGTTTGAACCCATTACTCCTTGTCCTCTCACTACAGACCCTAATGAAGAGTCCCTCCCCAGCATCCCTATAGGCCCCAGATACATTGTGCTTTCATGTTCTTTTTGAGGAGACAAATTGACCCTAAAGTAGTTTTGACACAGCTAGAAGAATGAAAATCAAAACAGACACAGCATTTAAAAGGCCTAGTTTGCTCTGCGAGTTCTTCAGAAATCATATTCTCTCAAGTATCAGTGTACAGGAGAGGCAGAAAAGCCTCATGGAATGAAATACCTGAGGATGTGGTGTCCATGTGGTATGGTGGTAAGGCTTTACATATACCATACAGAAAAAGAACGGTTAAAGTACGGCCTGTAGCCTAAGTAAGTGTGAACTCCACTTCTGACTCCCCCACAAAGTTCCCGTGTGATCTTGGACATCTGCTTTAAATTTTGTGCCTCATGTCCTCTCTAAAATAGACTCAATACTTCCTTTTCCCATCTTCTGTCCATCTATCTTGAATTCTAAATAATTAAGACATAGACCGACTTAGAATGTCTCATTCAAATACGTGCTGTTCTTGTCTGGGGTATCTAGGAATAACAAAAATTCTGCTATTAATATTTAAACAGTTATTACTAGTATGAAGAGTGCCCAGGCTCTTCCTCCACTTAATCTCTGTACTTCAGTTTCCTCACTGCAATATTATTACTTTTTTATTTCTCTTAGTGTATAATGAAGCAAATACAAGGCTTGACAGCCCAGTGCCTCCTGACACCTGGATTGTGCCAAATAGCTGATAGCAGGCACTTCAGTGAGATTAAATGACATGAAGAATAAACCTGATGCTAATTGATGGTTGTTGCAAAGAGTTATTTTCAGGAGACTGTTCCTCACTAATGCAAAGCAACAGGAGTGTAAATTACAGTGACTAAGTGTATGGATTAAGCTTATGGCTGAGACAATCAAAGCTGCCCTGTCATTAAAAAAGGCACCCAATTTCTGTGAATGTTACTGGAAAACAAGGGTTTAGAAATTCCAAGTTACCTTTAAAGACCTCAGCCCCATTAAAGATATTTTCTCCTAATGAAAAGATTTTTCAGAGCCCATTTTTTCAAACTCCTGAAAGGAGCTGCTGGTTTTTTTCAGAACTGGCTGTGAGGATGTGATTATGCTTTCAGAAACAGTAAAACTCAGCAAGTTAAAACAACCACTCCTGCTGGGCTTCCATGGATATTCCTACCTGTGTTGCCTCTGTAACTTGCCAGTAATTGCATGACATCAGAATCTTCCTCATGTAGCTGTTTATTAGCTTTAGAAGTAGCTATTCACTCTTTTGGGGTGGGGGCAGGAAACAACCCCCCAAAAAAACACATTAATTGTATCTTAAAGTAAATACAGTTTATCACTGAGGCCATCTAGGTTCTGTTGGAGTAAGTGAATAAGAAACAGCTGTCACACACAGATACTCAGCTGTAGAACTGAACTGTAGCCATGAATATGTGTTAAATATGCTAATCATTTGTTCTCACACAACACCTTGCAGTCTTTATTCATCATTACAGCTATTCACTGATACAGCAAAGTAAAATCATCTCCAACTAAACATGACAAACTGAGGCACAGAAATCTAAGGCCAGTCTAAGAGTGTGGGTTTGATGACACGTCTTCGGCAGCAACAGCAGCATAAAGTATTCCTGCCCCGAACCAGCCGGTGCTGTTTTTTCCTTCCCATTGCAGTCTACTCATATCCTTATCTGTGCTGCCTATTGTTAACTTAAGTGCTGAGATCATAACTAGACGTTTCCTAGCAATATTTATCAGACAGTCATGAAACTTGTTACTAATGTGCAGCAATTTTAACACATATATTGATGTCTTTGAATGCAACCAGAGCTATGAACATGTCAGATTCAAAATGTGGGAACCAACTCAGATCATCTGTATCTGACACTGACCACACATGTATGAATGTCAAATACTTTGTGTGATCTGAGAGATATGTTTCTCACATAGCTTTAAAAAGTTTTAGACTAATGCTTTTGTCATTGTGAGAAACAAGGCGGATTTAGCTTTCTACTTTAGGCTTTTTAGGGGGAAATGAATTGTGCCCTAAACTCCGGTGCCTGAATTAGTTCAGTCTCCACTGGGAGTTAGGATCACTGTTTCAGGTGAACGCACTCACTTGAATTTCATGCTGAATGTCTTCTCCAAGATCACACAACAGCAAATCAGTGGCAGAGTTGGAACGGAATTTCAATTTCCTGACTCTTAGCATGATGCATTTGGTTCTGGATATTACTTCCCTGCATTTGAAACTCATACAGAACAAATTTTAACTTTGCCCATGGATATGAAGTAAAAAAAAAAAAAAAAAAAAAAATTTGTAACACTGACTTCTCATTATTTCAGACATAATTCCCACTGACATGAACAGTAATGTGGCATTTCAGTCTAGCGTACTGAGTATAACATTGCTAAAGGAGTGGAAGCACATAGTCCCTGTGAACCAGCCTCAGGTGGACTTAAATTACTCCTTGCTCTTTCAAAGTGACAGTTTCTGATCTGTGATTTCCATTGGTTACTATGCTACTAGAAACAAGCATATTGTACATGGATAAACAGTTATTGCATACATCTGGGTCACTAGCCAGATTGTAATGCAACCTGCCGTTACTGATAATGTACACTCTGTTCCTCTATATACACATCTACTGGCTGCAGCATTTCAGCCTTATTTAGATACTCTATATTCAGGTTCAGAAATGCAGAATAGGATGTGGATGTTGCTCTGGTGAAAGAAAACAAACCTAAAATTCTGCAGGATTTCCTCATATAGAAAAGTTCTTGGAAAGCTTAGAGCTATTCAGCATTTCTTATGATTCCCATCCTTTCTTGGCATCTCTCTTCACTTCAGGGCACAATGGAAAAGAAGGAAAAGAAGGTGGAACATTCATCAGGAGTAAGTTAGAAATGACAAAAAGCCTATTTGAGGACAAAGGAAGATGCATAAAATAGACTAGGTTTTGACTTGCATTTTCATGCATGCAAACCATGCAAACTAACCAACTTACATCCATGCCCATTTCATGGTCCGTAAGCGAAGATGGTAGGAGCAATCTTTTCAGCTAGACCCCTGAACTGTACCACGCAGTCATCCACAGAGATCAACAAAAGCATGAAAAATCAGTCCATATTCCAATCAGTTCACTACAGGTCCCGTAACAGAGGAAATACATAGACTGATAAACAGAGCGAAAGCACTAAACAGTTTCTCCTTATGTAACAGTATCATTCCTGCAAGTCTGTATAGTGATACAGCCTTTTAATTGCTGCAGAAGCTGTAATGATACTCACAACTTGTTTACAAAATAGTAATCCCTCTTTAATCATCCTGTATTTCTCCTATGTTGTGCTGCATATTAAAACGATGGAGGCTGTTTAAAATAGATCTTGCTTATGTAACACAAGGCACATGTGAAACAAACATGAAATAGAAGCCTTGACTCCACAGCAGTTCACACAAAGAAACAACGTATGATTCCTCCATGCCTGCAAGCAACAGTCTTTACTGAAAAGTTTTTTCCCAATTCATTCTCAAAGTTCAGTATATTTAATCTTCAAAAGACTGCATAATGCACTGCTCCAAAGGACTCATCACATACCCCAGCCTAGAATACTGTCAAGCAAATGGTTTCTTTCTGAAGAAGATCATAACTATATAGCTCACTTGAACTGATTCTTCATTTTAAGATCTAAAAAATGCTTACTTTATGTAAATAACTGCATACATTCCTTACGCTCATGTTACACTCATTACGTTCATGTTACTGAACTGTTACAGGACTGGACCTAGTGATTGCTCACTGGAAACTCCTGCAAGGTGAAGTGTGATACCTCAGTAGGCATCAGGAATGAATCCTAGGAAATGCTAGGGAGACTATGCAAGTCTCAGTCACTGCAGATGTTGGTTTAATAAAGGAAACTACTACACAGGCTCCAGAGGCAAAATGTAGGGAGAAAACCGTTGATAAGGAATCTCTATTGTAGGAGTCCCTGGAATACTCGAGTACCTCATGTGAGGAAATACACCGAAGCAAAACCTCTATGCAGAGATGAGAAAACGGTGTGAAGAACGGCATTTCAGATTCAATGAGGGAGTTTACACAGGATGAATTTGGAATTACCTAAACAGGATGGTGTCGTGGTTTAAGCTGTAAATCAGCCACACAGTTTGTTCACTTGCTTCCCTCTCCTAAAAGAGCTATCGTGGTTTAAGCTGTAAAACAAGCAGTTTTGTTCACTCACTTCCCCCTCCTTCTTTCCCCCCCACTACAAAAAAAAAAAGGGGGGGGGGGAATGGGGAGAAGAATCAAAAGAATGTAACTCCCACGGGTTGAGATAAGAACAGTCCAATAACTAAG
>JAOEHY010039786.1:0-21226 GCA_025447955.1 Psilopsiagon aurifrons | reverse complement strand
AGGTTTGACCAGACCGCCCTTATCCCCCCCCCCCCCCCAGTCCTGTGGCAATGGATTTCCCTCTCCAACACTACTCAAGGACCTGAAGCAGATGGCAATCGGCACTTGGAGCAAGGATATGAGCATCATAATGCTAAGGTCCTGGTGCAGCCCCACACCCCAAAAACCAGAGACACACCACATGCTTAAATGGTGTGGCCAGAACAAGAGGAAAGAGCCACCAGGGGTCTGAAGGGGACAATTCTGTCCCTCCTCTGCTCCTCCCCATGACTGCACATTCCCAAGGTCTTGTTGGGTTTGTACCTATGCAACTATAGAAGCTGAGTTAGCAAGAGCCCTCCATTAGGTGAGATTCAGCACGACACTGCAGCATGTCTCTTCTTCCACCAAGCTCAGATTCAAACAACTTCCTAGTTAATACAACGAATACAACAATGTTCTTCCCATTGCTCATCATGGAGAACATTATAAAACCATGCGCATGTTAGGTCTGATGGCCACACCAAGACTCGCTGCACCATGCAGCAGCTATCCCATAAACCAAACAAAACTACACCCTGTATTTACTGTTTTAATTATTTTTTTATTATTATTATTATGCATAATAAATCTTTCACACAAAGTCATGAAAAGGATCCCCAGTGCGGTACTTTACAGATCTGAAGGAAAACAGAGTATTTGTGACCGTGCCAGACTGCAGACATCAGGATGCTGCCAGACCCACACAATGCTCAAACTCTTGGGAGAGCCAATGGGCCTAGCTTGGATTTCAGCATAAATCTTGGTCTGCCTCTGCTATTTGGGCCTTGGATTGTAATTCCAGCTGTTCCAAACCAGCTAGGCCCTAGGAGCACTAAATATGAACTAAATGCACAAGGAAATTATGTGATGGGAACAAACCTGTTCCTTCTGCACCTCAACTCGAGGTCATCGCAGCAAGAGGACAGTGAGAAATAATTTACTGTGTGACTCCCACATTGATTCAGCAGCTGGTTTGACCTATTCTATCAGATTACTGCTCTATGTACCTCTCCCTTTATGAAAAGGCCTTTCAAAGAGAAGAATCAGGTTCTCTCCAGCTTGACACCCAGCCGAAACACATCACCTCTGCTGAGCCTTGCTTGTGAAGTGCTTACTCCTGCTGCAGGCAGCGGGGAGGAGGGTGCTCACCTCAGGTTCAAGTGCCCATGGGCACTTTAAATCAGATTTAAAATGAGCCATTCAGTACCTTCAGAACCCATAGTTTAAAAGTGCATCTTCAGACTGACCCTTCCAAAGGCCAGGCAGCCCTGCTGACTCACAAACACTCTGAGTTTTGTAATAAAGATGAAATTACAAACCACTACAATAACCAAGAAGAGTTATCCCCTTTTAACGTTTGCTGCTCAAAGACGAAAGAAAACAGGCCAAAAAAAAACAAAAAACCAGCACAAACCTCTGTGCAGCTCGGCCACTGTTCATTCATTCCCCCTATTTTGCTGAGAAAAATTGCATCCCCAGTCTTAACTATTGCCTTTTTATAACAGCTTCTGTCATTTTAAAGCCCTATATGCTCCTGGGCTGCACATATCACTTTGCAGCTATGCTTAAATAAATTTGGAAAGCTTTTTTGCCTTTTGTTTTTTTTAGCCAGCACTTCCATTTGGATAGGACTTAAATGGACTCCCACCTCTAAATAAGCAGGTAAAAGGAAAAGTACAATCTTAGCTCATCCTTCAGGGAAACAAAAATAAAGGAAGGGTGCAAGAAATGCTATTAAAAGGACTCAAAGAACTGTCTGAAAGCAAATGCACCCAATTCTTCAGGTCAATAAACAGAACATGCTGGAGCAGGCGGTGGATACAGGGGGTTGCCACGTATCTTTAGGAGCTAATTCCTTGATTCTTATGTTTTGGCATGCAATGCACTGGTGGCCGTCCACATAGCAGCATGTGGGGTTAAGAGAGTGTCTGCATGCACGCACCACAGGCACCATCAGGAGCCTCCCCAGAGAGGAAAGGATCCTTGCCTTGAAAAATGAGATATTCGGTCAAAATCAGGTCAAGTCATTTCTTTTGTTCTCCCAACTGCATAAACAGGTATATGAGGAAAGGACACTTAAAAACAACACCACCAAAAGAGAAGTATTCTACATTCAGGTAAATTTATACTTCTGCCATAAACCCTGTAATAGTAAATGGCATTTTCAATACAAAACTTAGCCAAGGATCCCCGTGACACTGTCACCGTCCCACAACATTTTAGCAGGACACTGGTCTATTGTACAATCTTATAACTATTTTCTTTGGAGAGTTTTTTGTTTGTTTTCTCACACACACATTCAATTTCTAGGAACAACGTTTGCTCAGACACGCAGAAGAACAAGTCTGCGAGGGACCTGACTCTGAAAGATGGTGTTTGTAGCCCCCTATCAAGTGTTTGCCAGTCAAAAAACAACAAAAAAAAGGATTTGCTATTGAAAATCCTCACACAAACGTTTTGACAGCTAAATCAAGTGTTTTAAAGCTGGCTGGGAGCTAATCTCATTAATATGCTGCTTGCTTAGTTCATTTGGTTGATGGCTTAGACCCCAATTTAACATCTGCAGCCTTGAGAGTGCCACTGAAGTGAAGGGCTGTGAGTGAAAGCACAGGATTAGGTGACGAGCAACCCACGGCAGAATTCAATAGACCACAGAAAGCCTGACCCAACGAACCTGCCTCACTTGAAAGAAACCAGAACACAAATGCTGCTTCCAAAACAAAGCCCGCAATCCCTTTCCTCGTTTATCCCGTTAAAGAACAATCAGGTTTGTGGTTGGTAGTAACATCATACCCCATGTGTAAGGCCTCATTTTCATCAAACAAGCTCTAGGTTACAGGACTATAAATGCAAGGTTTGCCTACAAGCCATCAGTTCCTCACGCCACAGTCTGTTGCCAGCGTGTTGGTGGCGATTTGCTTCCAAGACGTTGACACTGGACTGTGCACTAGCGGCAAGCTTCATTCTCCAAAAGCTGTGGGGTCAGAGGGTGCACGCTGGAGGGGGTCACGTATTAACACGCAGAGTTCTGTTTTCTGTAAGAGAAGGGAGTTGGCTTGGCTGGGGCATCTCCTTCAGCCAGAGTCCATAGTGAAGAGCTGGATGTCATGCGGGTTCCAGTAAAGGCCCACGGCGGAGTTGTAGACCAAGGACCAAACGTAGGGGATGAAGAACTCCTCGGGCTGCTCCTCCTCCACATACTTGAACTTCAGCTCAGGGAACTTCTGCAATGAGAGAAACCAAAGTCCACTGAGGGAAGGTTTTCATGTGCGTGTTTGCAAACACGCAGCCCACGTAAACACTGAGGTCTGGTGAAGAAAGTCATGGAATGAACTGAACCATTAGACCTGAATGAAGACATTTATGGGATGAAGAGATCAGTTATGATTTCTTCTCCAAACTGAACGCTACATTAGCATACTGTATTCAACTCACACTCAATTCGCCTGTTAGCAAAGACTAAACATTTGAATCCTTTGCAAAACGCAAGAGTCTAAAGGAAAACTCATTTTTAGCAGCGGCACAAAAACCTCCTTGCGTGTGCATGTGCAGACCTGTTTATTGCAGTTTTCCCTAAAAAGCATTTTGCTATTAATTGTACTCAGCATCTCAGCAGGACAATTCTTTGGAAATACTGTGAGAATAAACATATCCTGTGATAAGTTTTAAGCATTCTGGCAAACTGACTTTTTCCATCTGTTCTGAAAGACTTTATGTATTGGGGGTTGGAACTGGATGATCTTAAGGTCCTTTCCAACCCTAACTATTCTACGATTCTATGAGATAGAAGTTTCCAGGAGAGAATCGCTCTTCCTCCAGGAAGCATGCTGGTAAGCATGTCTAGGTTCCATGGGTGAGCTCACTGAGGCCAGGAGGCCACTGTCAGTTTTGCTACAGGGTCTCCTGCACTTTTGGATAGGTCACTACCCCTGTGCCTTGGCTTTCCCGTTGCTTAGGAGCATGCTTAGGGGCACCACTGTGGTAATTAAGAGTGTGAGACCCTGCAAGCTTCTCAACTGCAACACATCACGTGCCTATCCTACTTCAGCCCCTTAAGGCTGTAACTATAAGACCTCTGCACATAGACCTCATTGCCCATCCACTCATGTATCTCCCCCTTCTGGAACTTACAGGCTAGACAACAACAATTTCAACAAAACCTCTGATTTTCAGTACCAGCTTTAAGCAAAGCACACAGCTTTAAGAATCAGCACACATCGGATGTACTACTCCAGCCCATCCTAACTGGATAGACATGCTGCATCCTCCATTTTCCAGTGTTCTCATTTCTTCCCTTCCAAAGCAGCACATACACGGCAAACCCACTGGATTAACTCTCAGCAGGAGTGCATTTTGGGGAAGAGCTGAGCCTACTTTTGTACGGTGCTCTTCAATCATTTTATCTATTTCTAAACGTTGCCTATGTCAAGAGCTTGGCAGAGTCTCAGATAAAAGCCACATTACAATGATCACTGGGGTAAGATAAATCATGACCCATTCTATTATTTATAAGGCTGTGGCTGAGACTAAGAATAAACTCTATGGTGTGACAGGATCAGAACAAGCACAGCAATGGCTAAGAAGCCTCTTTGCCCATTAATAATGAAGGGATACCCTATCATCTTTCTTGAGCTCAGAGTGTCCTGTTTCCTTGCGTTAGGGTACAAGACCCTTCTGGCTGGAACAGTCTCCTTTGAAGGGGCACTTCTCAGCCACTTACCTTTCAGGGCTGTTTATTTAACTTTTAGACACCCACATTATTTGTATTCTCAGAGTTGAAAAGCATGGAAACTGCTCTACTCCTTCCTTGTGCTGCTGTTGTTACTGGAGCAGTCTGGTGCAAACACTGAGCATGCAGTTACACCAAGCCATAAAGGTGCCATCTGCATTATGCAGATGCCTCCATGGGCAGCTTCATTCAACCACAGGCGACAATGTGCCAGCTCCTACATGTCTCCATGAACAGCCTTTTCAGCTTCACTCAACCACAGCCTTGGGTGACGACGTGCCATGGTCTCCACTGATGAGGATATTGGTGTCACCGTCCAGGATGCCCTAGTGTCCTGGAGCTGCCGCTGTTTGGCTTATGCTGGGGCCCTTCACCACAGTTCTATTTAGCTGGATGACAATCCATAGCCTGGGAGGAATCACTTTGGCAGCTGGTGTGGCTGTCTTTATGGTACTTAATGGCTTCAGAATGTGTAGAGAGGTCATCCTTAATAGGAATCTGGGATGGAAGGAGGGCAGTATTGTTTCTAGCACTACCATCTCTATTTAAGGAACTAAGGCAGCTAAAAGTTAAGGTTGTTAAAGGCACTTATGCACCTAACTCCTGTTGAGTTCAAAGCCCAGAACCTCAAAGGTACATCAGCAAGTTTCGTTTCCTGCATCAGTCATGCAGTCCGTGGTACAGAAGCTCTCTCATGGCCCTCTTGTGCACCTAAACCTCTTTACTACCTGTCTACAATCTCTCTTCCCCAGATCTGTTTTGATCAGCCTGGTTAATCTTCTGCATCATCTTGTTTCCCCAGTCTAAGGTACTTTGCACCCATACTCGCCCTCATCTCTCATTTTCTGTCTCCCAGCCTTCTCTCATCTCCAACTTCCTTCCACTGCATCTTTAGAGGTCTCTTTAGCAAATATTTCTATTTTGCACTTGCCCAAGTTTTCTTTTTGCTCATCAGCCTTTTGAGATCCTCCTTTTCATTAACATCCTCTATCTCCTCCCACCTTGGCTCCAAGCCCTCAAGCTGTGCCTTCCTTCCCCCTCTGCCAGCCATCCCATGACTCTTTTGGTAGGTTAAGCCTTTCTCCAAGTAAGCCCTCATGTAGCTTTTGATTATTATTATTATTTTAAACTGATATTCCACCCTGCTTATCCGCAGTGTAATCTTCCCCACTTCCCTCCTAAATGCTTCCTGCCCTGTGGTCAGTGTAGACAGGAACATGTTCAGTTCAGCATTGCATCAGCAGAATGAATGGTTAAACCTTGTGATTAAACCGCTGCAACATTTCCTAGCAGAGAAAAGCCCTTACACAGCTGTCACTGTTCACCCCAAAGGTGGCTGCATGCCAGTACTGCAGCCTGTAGTAGTCCTTCTGGGAGGGAAGGAGGAAAAAAAGTGATTAAAATGCTCATTGGAGTTGAATGAAACACGTAACTGATTTTCACCTTCAAGGTCACAGATTATAGCTGCTGGTTTTGCAGGCACTTATAGCAGAAGTCTGGGACAATTCTGGACTCTCAAGCAGCTTAACAAACATCTTTAGCTTTAAAACAGCAGGTAAAACCGCATTAGAAATTCCAATAGCTATGTCTGAGATGCTCAGCTCTTACTATCCCATTATCTCTCAGCTGAAAGGACAGCATAAAATAAATCAGATAGCATTCATATTTTCAGGCAGTAATAGTCCTGCATTGATTTTATTATCAAGACTTTCTTCAGACTGATCAATGTTGCCATCTATTGTGATCATACCATAGCAATTTAATAATCAATTTCAGATTAAAGACTGTAATTTACTGCAATCAGCCTGGACTCTCTCACACTCAACATATGCCTTGAGCAGCCTGCACGTTTATCTTGGAATGTAGACAAGGAATGCAGACAAGATTTTTAAGGAGAGGTATAATATACAATGCAATTACATACACACAATTTCAAGTGTATCTTTAAAGGATGAACATAAGTAATGACAGAAGTGATGGATACTTGATGGTCCACCTCAACAGTGGGCACAGAATAGCTCAGTGCATTGCTAACGAGACACAGAGAATTTGAATTCCAGGTCAGTAATTCAAACCCAGCTTCTTTAGGTGACTGCAGTGATCCATGGCTGTGTGGTGGCCATGTCTTCTCATTTATTAAAAATAAGAAAACCTATAGGCCCAGCATGGGGAGAACTGCACCTTGCAACATCTACCAGCGTGGCAGTTATCCACTGTAAAGATAAAACACTACCCATACCGTTTCACTCTTAGGGTGTTCACTGTAACCTGAATTCGTTACCATTCAAAAATCACCAAATTTAAGTCACCTCAATAAGGTTCTGACTTACCAGACTGACTTTAAAACAATTTATAAGAGCAGGGGTTAAACATCACATAAGAAGCTTGACTGATGCCATAAAGCTGTAAGATTTTTGATGGGTGGGAGTTTAAGGAATGTTAATATTCAGCTCTGTGCCATTTATCTCCTGCATGTACTGCTCCCAAATGAGTGGTCAGAGCCATCATCACATGCTGCAGACAGCCAGGAGATGACACCAAATGAATGTTCCAGGAGAGCTGTAAAGCACCCAGGTCACAGGAGTCTTGGGGAACTCCCAGCCAGCACTGGAGAGAGTTTTATCAAGGTTAAAATTCCCTAAGTGGAATTCTGTAGCATTGCAGCAATGTAGAAACCCCCTTTCTTCCACTTTATTGCTCTGTGCCCAGCTCAATCCTGGAAAGACATCTGCTCCGTAGCTGGTGACACCCAAATGAATCTGATTCTTAGCACTTGCTGAAAAGAGGGACCACTCTAAGGCAACTTAAATGGTAAGACTTAATAACAGAGGAAAAGTCTTGGCATGGGATAAATTATCCCTATTTTTCCTTCACATCCCTATTCGTTCAGCTGGATGGTGTTGAAAGGCGTAAACCCACTTCATTACCCATTTGCTTTGCTATTTAAGTTTTTAAACTCATTACCCTGAAGTAAATGGGCCCAATGGCACCATTACTTGCATTTATCCTCAGTTATAACCAGAGGAGAGCCAACCCCAGCTAGCTTACAACAAACCAACCTGAGAACCTGAGAGCCGGAGTTGACACGAGGATGTGAACTGCACAATTTAAATAGAGAAACCACTTACCAGCTCTGGTGAATCAACCCACCACAGCACCCTGTCGTGTTTTCTTCTGCCAGACAAAGCAGAAGTCAAGATTTAGTGGTTGGGATGAGGGTACAAACTAGACAGACCAAGAACTCTGCAGACTGTCTGCACTGTCAATCATATGATTCGATGAAAAACCACAGGAAGTCCGATGAACAGATGCAGAACTGAACTGCAATAACTCCCCTGCCGCAGGAGTTCAACAACACTGGGGCTTTTTTTGTTGTTGTTTTTGCAGTTAACGATTAGGAAGATAGCATCACAGCCAGCCAACAGCACCTGGCATGGCTCCAGCCAATTCAGGGGCACTGGAGCCATACATTAAAGAAAGAAAGTCCCCTTCCCTTCACAAATGAGCCATCAGAGCTGCTGTTCAGCTGCAGTGTCATGTCAGTGGATGATCTCCACTCAGATAACATAAGCAAGGGCAGACGGAGCTGCTTTAAGATTGATGGAGCAGAGCTATGTCTTTGCTTCTTCACTTACACAGATGCTTAACTGGATGAAAAGCAGCCCTCATCAAAGAACAGCCACTGTGGAAAGGAAAGAAGTCAAAGAATTGCTTTAACATAGAACTGGATAATAAACTTTTCCTTAAGACTTCCCTTAGAAACACTGGCTTCTGAAACAATCCAAAGCAAGTCACTGATTTTTGTTGCCCAGAGAAGCTGTGGCTGCCCCATCCCTGGCAGTGTTCAAGGCCAGGTTGGACACAGGGCTTGGAGCACCCTGCTCTATGGAAGGTGTTCCTGCCCGTGGCAGGGGGTTGGAACTGGATGAGCTTTCAGGTAGCTTCCAACCCAATGATTTTCAAAAGCACATGACTGGTTTAGGAGGAAAGTACCATTTCCAGAGGAGTCTGAACTCATCTGAGAGTCTAATTCACATTAACTTTCCACCAATCCGAAGGTTCAAAGTCTTTTGGAAAACAGGATTTGTGTGTGTTTGAAAAAGCTTAGCACTGAGTCGTGCTTGGTAACCTACCGACATGCTGGCAAATTACATGTTTCATATCGATTCAGCTAAATGTAATAGTACTGCCTGCGGAGCACCTGCAGGATTGGACCTCACTAGCAAAATACACCAACTGGCACAGAAAAAACACCCCCAAACTGACTCAAATTCAGCACCCTCCCAAGGCTTTATTATAGAGACCACAGTGAAAATCTACCCCCGCAAGGTTAGTCCTACAACCTGCCTTGCACCAGGTAAGGAGTTTGAGCTGAGAAATAACGTTTCTAACTGCCTGCAAAATCCACAATGCCACCCCAAAATCAAGAGTTAAATTAATGGCCAATGATCTTGAAAAAACTCAACAGTCATGGCTGGCACATTGTTCATGCTACAGATATGCAAGTACACATGTAAACATTTATATATTTAATTTTTATGTAAACATAAGCACTTAAGTGCTTTTATAGAGCAAAACTTCAGGAGAAAATTTGTCAGTATGTGTTCTAAGATACCCACAGGCAGAATTTTTGCAGTTATTTAATTGTTCTGGGGAGATAATGCCGTTTCATCTTCCCCTGGTTCTGTTTGTGTCTACTGTGCTACTTCAGCCAGACAGTCTCTGTGGCTTTGGTGAAATATCTGTATGGGCTACACCGCACCTGCCCGATACCATCTTTATCTCCTTCTCAGGCTTGAAACATAGATAGGCCAGAAGATGATGGTGGGGAGATGAAGGAAGCAAACAGGAAACCTGCTAGACTAAGCATGAGTCGCGTGTTCAGAGATCTGCATAAGGAATAGGTGCAAATTTAAAGACAGAGAAGAAAACAGCGTCTTGGTGTGCGTCAGGAGGCTTTGAAGAAGAAATAGAAAACTCAAGATGATAAGAAGAGGTTCAAAACAATCTATGAGTGGGCTAAACTTCCCCATCTAAGCAATCACATGAGCTGTAGTAGGGAACAATGTTTTCCTGGGAAGTATAATTCAGTAAGCCAGGTAACCCAAACTCATCCAGTGGGATACAATCTTCCTGGACTACAAAGGCAGGGAAGTTTATCTGCAGAGACACAATAGTTTCAGCAAGTCAGGATCACTGATATGTGATTTCTGTTTTCGGATCACTGAGAGTAAGGGTTTGTGCAACCACAACTATGAGAAAATGAATGCGCAGGGAGCAAACTTGCACTGTTAGATGTGAATGACCACCAGAGAATAAGACATGCCTTAGGTCAGAGTTCAACAATTACAATTGTTTTTTACAGAATACCGAGAAGCCAGGTCAGTTTTGTAAAAAGCAATCAAACAGCGGTGGCTAGATGTGTATTAGTGAAGCACAGTGATTTAAAGAAGTGAAATGTTTGCCGTAACCACGCCATGGTGCAAAGCTTTGTAGTACCGTGTTGCTAAAAAGACTGCGTTTCTTTCTGGGATAGACTGGCAAACACAGCTTTAAAGTCCTTCTAAGAGTCTGGGATGCATGTATACAAGCTCTTGCTTCTTTGCCTTACAGCTAGGAAATACTGCTGATATACACCAGTAGAAATAATTTTTGTCTTCATATCGAGTTGTTAATCTGTACAAATTCCAAAAGCACTGTATAAAGTACAAATCGGAGCTCAGGATGAAGTCAGGTGCCCACTTCAGGCTGTCCTGGGTCCACCTCAGAAACACTGGACTCTGGGCTACTTCCAGACAGGACAGTAAATAAATTGGACCCCTGGTCAACAGCTTCGTCAGCAAACCTGGCTGAAAACATGCTACCTGAAGGGCTGATCCAGAGAAAATCCCTTAAAGCAGTTAGCTTGAGGAAACAATGGGAACCCCCCTCAACTTCAGGGATGCTGTGTCTATGTGGAGAAATTGCAGAACGGGAAGAAAAGATCCAGATGATTAAAGACTAAAGCAGAACTCACATATTATGCACGGATAAGCATCATTAACCTCTACACAACACTGCATCCATTACAAACACAGAATCACAATTCAAGGATTTACAGTTATCATTACAATTTGCTTGCCATGCCAGGAATGTTCTGTATACCATGTTGTCTAGATGGATATACATAATTTCAGATCAGATTCAATTCAACAGCTCAACAGCTAGGAGCTGTGACTTGCTGCCAGACCAGAGACAGGCAACTGCAACGGGAACATTACAGGGATGTTCAGAACACTAGAAAATATAGTATATGCTGTCTTTGCCAAACAGTAAGAAAAAAGGGACTAGAGACTGATGCAATTATGCTTTGAGTATGAAGGCATGATGTGTAGATGAGGTACCATCAATAAAAAAACAGAACTTTCATCCACTTCTGGACTTAACATGAAACAATAATAGATCTTTGAAAATACAGAGGCCTTTGAGAAGAAACAACATAGATGTGGGATCTGAGAAAAAAAATGGACAACCTCAAAATGATGACAGGTAAAAATGAGGAATGTTTTTAAAACAGAAATAAAACTAACCAAGAAAAGATTTAAATATGTAGAATAAAGAAAGGTACTGGTTCCGCTCACAAAAACAGTTCTGGTGCCTGACCTCGCTTGAACATTCATGATCCTGTTACGTACACACATACTGACCACTCAGATAAGTAAGTAAAATCCTTTGTGTGCTTTTGAATTTAGGGAATTAAAGCCTGAAAACCAGAATAATCCCTGGACGTTTCTCACTGGCATTAAGGGATGCCACTGCACAAATGGGGATGGACCTATCAACTCAGAAAACTTTTAATGATACGAAGTGGATGCATAAGTCTTCTTACTGTGGGATTTGCAGCAAATGCACATTTCATAACAGCAGACCCTATTTTTTACCAGTGCTAAGGAAGATGCAAATGAGTTTAAGCCCCGGCTTCCTGTGTTTTAGCTTTCAACCCATCC
This sequence comes from Psilopsiagon aurifrons, assembly GCA_025447955.1. Lineage (NCBI taxonomy): Eukaryota > Metazoa > Chordata > Aves > Psittaciformes > Psittacidae > Psilopsiagon > Psilopsiagon aurifrons. The sequence continues at coordinate 9,490 of JAOEHY010039786.1, read as the reverse complement.
TTCTCTAGAATAATGTGCAAAGCTTTACACAGACACGAGCATCAGCATGTCTGAAGCAAACATTTTTGTTAAAACTGGAATGCATTTATAAATCACTCATTAAACTTCATACAGGAGTTTGTATAGTTGCTAAGAAAAAATTACAAGATTTCGAGGAGACTTTGAATACTTTACCCTGCTACAACTCACAGATAAGACAATGATGCTTTAGCAGTACCTTCAAAGAGGGGCTTGGGCAGCCAGGAATTTCCTAAGTCTCAGAATTAAACCCTGCAAACTTATAAAGGCTTTCCAAACCGCAGAATACCGTTCTTCCCCCAGACAAAGCAGATTCAAGGCTGAATTTTGTTTCCAGAATTTTATGAATGAGACAGTTGAAAATCTGGCACTTCTGAAGTATGCAAAATGTAAACTTTCAACAAAGAAATTGGCTTTAATAACTCAGTTGGAAACCTCTCACTTACTTTTACATGTTATGTAAATCAAAGGAAGGGGGAATAAACTCTTTGAAGGTCTCAAATTGGGCAAAAAAACTGAGGTTGTCCAAAATCCATACATGCACTGTTTGGATCACTCTGACAAAGGCAGACAAAATACATACTAAGTTTAGCAAACAAGAGGAGGCAGAGGAAGATCAGCCATGCAGTCCACCAGCAGATCTGCAAGAAGCTGAGCTGTTTGGTCCCTTCAAAGAAAGCTTATGTCGCCTTCAGAGCCCCATCATCACCTGGTCAATGGGGAAACCCTTAGACAAACAAAAAGGGCTTTTTACAACTCATGCGCCTGGGCTACAAACAACTGGATAAAAGTTACAGATGTGTTCCCTTCATCAACCTTTTTATAAACCCCCCAAACAATGCTATAAATGACAACCACTATTCTCTGATGGTTGTCACATCAGAGAAAACCATCTGCCAATTATTTTCTGAAAAGTGAGTTGCACCCTTTTAATCTCACTGACAAAATTTATTGAACTTTAACAGCAAAGAAAACCTCACCTCAAGAGTTTTAAAAGGGCTTCTTAAGTGTATGAACGACGGAAGGGCTGGAGCAAATAATTCTGCTGAATAATGAATGCATGCTAAAATATGTAGCTATATACTCAAAGACGTGGTGAATCTACACAAATCTAAGAGCCAGCTATATAGTTTAAATTTCTAGCTGCGACTGCTGCTGTTTATGTCACAGCAGTTTTGATTTTGGTAGCAGACTAGTCTAAAATACGAGGACTGCTATTTATTGTGGAAGACTTCGTGCTCCAGATAACATCACCAGCAATTACTCTACCTAGGCTAATGCACCATCGCATTGTCCTAAAGTAAAACCCCAGATAAACCTATCACTGCTACTTGACTTCTACTCCCATGAACACCTCAGCACTTGTGCTAGCAAGCCTTGCCATGATGTGTACCATGCAATCAGCAATGCAAAATAAGCCCAGGGTGTTTGCTACAAGCATGGCAATGAAGGAAACCATTAAACTTCAAGGCCATGATTCACATTTTTAGGTAAGGCGATGAAGCAAGCAGGAGGGACTTGCCTCAGGAACACTGTCTGCATAACGTATATATTCTGACCCAGAAACATGTAAGGACTACAATTTTCTCACTTTTCATGGGAATTGTCATGTCCAGGGTCAGATATTTCTTCCCTCATCTAGGAAAGGAAGTGGAGATTTCACTATCTGTCTTTAAGGACTGAGTCCCACCTTGTGCTTGCTGGTGGAGCTGGTGAAAACCAGGTCTCTAGTGCTGATCTCCATAGTTAAAGGATTTTTCCTTCGTGAAACTACCTGTATGAGCCCTCTCTACTGTCCTAATACAGTCTTGGGATGATCCCGTTGAAGCACAAATGCAGAGCATTGAGAGATCAAAGTACTGTTTTCACCTGCTGGTTTCTTCCACCCGAATTTCAGAGTTACTACAATGTCACAGTTTGTTTTCCCATTTAGTTGCATAGAACATACTCTCCTAACACAAAGGTGGCAGGAGAAGAGCAGAGTGATTCAGTTTGCATATTTTTCCAGTGACGAGGTCCCAGACATGCTTTCACTGGAAATTGGTGAAACTCTGCAGCAGCATCCAAAACAGCCCACCAAGCCAAAAAGAACATTCCTTCAGACAACTGGGACAAAGCTCCTCTCCGTTATCACTGTACAGGGGTCCCAAAACACTGCCTAGGCTCCGGCTTTGTGCATCGAGCAGGGAAAGGAGACCCCTTTCCCTGCTGGGTTTAACACCTTCAATTTGCCTAGCGGAAGCCGACATCTACAAGACGTTTACAACACGTTTCCTAGCAGCTCCTTTGACGAGGTTTGACTTTCACATAACAGCAGCCACAATGATGAAGCCCCAGCAGACATCCTCCTCCAGTCCCTCCCACCCAGCACGGCGGCAGGGCGGCACGCCAAGCCCAAACATCCTTCCCCCCTCCCCAAGCGCCCATGGAGGAAGACCTCCTTTTGATTTTGTACTTTTTAATCTGAGGGAGCCAGGCCTGTAAATATCACAGAAAAATGATAACAATGACTTTAGAACAGAGACAGACTCGCTGTCACCAACTGTTAACTCTCAGATCAGGGCAGCCTAGGAAGCAGACCCTTATCTGACTGAGGTCCAGGACATGCTGACTAACACCCCTATTGAGACTGCAGACCTTTGGCTCCCTAATCTCCCCAAACTGGAAAATGTACACCCTGATGGACATACTCCCTTCTTAAGTATTTCAGGCCTCAGCAAACAGACAAATCGTGCCGTGAGATGAGCAGCATTGCTACAATGCAGGAAATCCAATTTATTTGTCTTGAGGAGTGAAACGTGGAATGACAGTAAAACCTCTCCAGCCGTAGCATGCAGTGCCAAACTACAGCCTTATCTCTGCTTGGCTCGTGAAATATGAAATCAGTGCCAAATGTGGAGGTTTAAATTCTCTATTTTGCAGATATGGACTTCACAGCTCTTTTTTATTGCTTTGTTTTAATTCACTCGAATGTTGACTGTTCTGTAAAGACAAACTCAAGCCAGGGAAGTTTAAGCTGAACTCATCATACAACCACAGTGCCTTTTTTTAAAATGGATTTTTAGGTTGTTTATTCTGTCCTACATTTGATATTCTACGTTCAATATTCTATATTCTAGTAATGAAGGACATGAAGGATGCATAGGCATGTTCATATTAGCTACTGGAAACAAGCCTTTATCATGATAGAAGCAAATAGCATGTAGGAGGGAGAAAGGGATAGCTACTAATGAATAAGACAAGGATTCCTACATGGTGGAGGACATTTTTACGAGTCTGGATGCTGGGCAATTGCATCTCCTTAGCTGGCTAAGTATGGGGAGTCAACAGCTGACTGCATCCACAAAGGGATCTGTTCGCCTGATGTCCTCCTGAACCCACAGGTTTAAAAAGCAGCACTCTCCTACAGTGAAACTGCTTTTTTTCTAATGCAAACAATCCCCTCAATCAGAAAAAGGGCCTCAAGTGAGCTGCTTTTTTAATAATAAATGAAAATTACTTGTGTTTTCCATTTTACTAAGCTTTAGATGCAGTGCTTCCAGATTTGTTTGCCTTCACGATCCTTAACTGCATTAAACCACCTATACTTCTAAAGACTGTCTTTCAGACATGAAATTAAGCTGTCCTATAAAGCTCCCCACTTCAGGAAGAGGAATCTCAGAAGTAATTTATTAATGCTATTATGTCCCCTGGTTATTGAACATATCTGCCCCCTCCCTCCCTGTGCGTTCAGATCAAGGCTGTTCACCCTGGTAGCAACAGTCAGTCTTTGCTGGTCTCAGCACAGGAGAATGGAGCTTGGCAAAACCTGATGGGATAGATAAGCACAAGGAATTCAAATTAAGCTTTTCTGCCTGACTCTGGTCTCAGAGCTATGGGCACCACTTGAATCTCACAGGTCCCACATTAAAGACAACACCTAAATTTAAGGGCTGTGCTCTTCTCCCACTTTACTCCACAGATACAACATTCCCTGCTCTGTTCTGGAGCTGGCATCTAGCAGACCTTCCTTCATGAGCTATCTGATATAAGTCTCTGGTTTCCTATCTGCAAAACACAATCCTTCCTGGGGTTTCTGATACTTGACACACAGCACAAAGGAAGGGAAACCTTCCTCCTGGAGCTGGGGGATGATGCTGCAGCATTATCAAGCTGGGAACATCTCACTCCACTGCTGTGCTTGTCTGTCCTCAAGCTGAACTTAGCTCATGAGCCACAGTTTGATTGTTCTCCCCACAGATCGATCACATTTTGTAACAAAGAACTAGTACAAATTACCTAGCTGGCATGAAGGGAGCAAATGCAATGTGTGTCCTACAGGACTCCCTGTTTTTCCTCATCTCCCATGCCCTAAAGAGCATGTAGTGGTTGGAAACACTTGTCACCTACCTAGAGTACTAGTCATTAAGTGCTAGGAGAAAAGCGGGAAAGAAAACATTAGGGTTTGTAAGCTCAACAGACGGGTTGCGCGTTGCAACCTTAGGAACCATAAACCCAGCCTAAACCCACATGGATTCAAGATTCAATGCAATAATCTGATCCTTCATAACAAACACAGCTACAGGAAAGGCATGGTGACCTAAACCAGCTGCCCTCTAAATCCTAACAGCAGTGATGCTGATATACGTGAGAATTCCCCTGCTTGGCCAGGAAAAAGCCATCTACATCACTAATCATCCTCAGCAGGAACAAACAGCCTGTAAATCAACTGGAGAGAAGCATTGCAACTTGTACCAAAGGTTGTGAGACAAAATTAAACTCAGTACGGGAATGCAGTTGAGGCAGCCATCAGCTGACGAAGTACATTTCTCCCTCATTCTCACTTCTTGGTGTAGTTGCTGTAAACATTCAAGACATTTCTCTGATTTATGCATTTAATTAAAAGATATCTATAACATTCATGCTGTTTACGTTTAACCCAATGCTGCAATGAAAGCTGTAATTTTGCCTGGGATTTATATTCTGTACTCAAATTTATTTTGATTCATTGATTTAAACATACACACAGAAGTGAAAATGTGTCAGATCATGAAAATGGAAAAGATTATACTCCATTATCTAGTTCATCTGTCAACTGGGGCAGAAATCTTCCAAGAACTGTTTTTTTTTCCTCAATCTGCCACATTATGGAAACTTAATTTAAAAGACTAATTCTGAAAAGACAGCTAAACCTTGAAAGTGGAAGAGCAATTGGACCAGTATAATTGGAAGCTGGTTACATGATTTTTTTCCCCTCCCTCCGTCTTATATTCAGTTGTTCATAACTCACCAGATCTTGCGCCTTCTGGGATAAAATTGTTTGGCTCTGCCACATTATTTCATTTTTTTGCACCTTTTTTTTTTTTTTAATTGGAATAGGAAAAAATGTAGGGTTTTTTTTATCAGAAAAAGCAGTAAATTCATTTTAAATGCAACTTCTTTCCCTTTTCAGCTACTCAGCGTATACTGAGAGCTTGTAGTAAATGAATACAAATAGCTCTCAACAGAGGAGAAGAAAAAAATAAAGTCAAGAGCATTTCAGTGTAATTTTACTTTGCTTTGCCCAAAGTTGCAAGATATTTGGAAACAACACGTCATGCACATGCAGTGCATTTGGCACTGGGCTTTTCATTAGACTCCCAACACATGCAACTAAGTAAGGGGAGGCTGCACAGCACATGCAAAGCAGACTTAGTCACAGCCAAAAACGTAATAAAAAGGGTACGGAGGAGGGAAGCTTGGGAAATGTTACTTAGCTCGAGCAAATGTATAGCCCTGAAGTTAACAGGGGATGGGCTCTGGCTTTAAGATGTACTGGATGGGGAGTTATGGGTTGCTCAGGAGCGCTGGGCTCCTGCCGAGCTGCTGCAGAGCCAGCAAAGCTCTGCAGCTCTGGGCAGGGAAGCTCCTCTGTGCTCTCTTTCAAACAAATGGGATCATCCCTGAAGGTTAACAGAGTTCAAATGATGCGGCAGGCAAGCGGTTAGCAGAATGGCAGTAGCTCTGAGAAACATACACACGCAAAATGTTGTTTACCAGTGTCAGAGATCTGTTACTATGGGGAGAGACTTGGAAAGTCTCACGCTGCTTTCCCATCCTCTCATTTCTTCAGTGCTTTCTTCCTGCCTTATATTTTATATGTCTTTTTTGTAGTAGCTTCCTTAAAGCAATGAAATCAACTAGTATCATGTAGCTGGTGATGTCCAACCAGATACACTGAGGCAGACGGATTCCTGTTAGAATATGTGTAAAGTTTAAATTCTTTGGCTCAGTCCCAACATGTGCCCTACCTTCCAATAAAGTGAAAGAATGACCCTATCTTTCCATGTGACACAGAAAAATTAAACTTGGAAAATATGTCTTTTTTTTTTAACAGCACAATTAAATCAAAGTAGATGCACTGATGGGCAATTCAGCATCTCAAAAGCTCACATGGGGAAAACAGATGCTGTTGCTACACTCACCTCCAGTCTCACTGGGTGTTTCACAGTGCAGTAAGAGGCCAAGACCAGACTTTAGTTGTGCATAAAGCAGTATCTGACTGATCTCTTTTGGCAACCCATGCTCCTTTTATTGACTGGAGTTTGTATGTCATCTCCTGACCCTTCCCTTCCACAGAGTGTGCAGAGAACCTAACATCAGGCCCCTCATCTATCACTAATGGCAATGCCTTGTGCAAGGATGCTCTGCCATCTGGAGAGCATCAGTAAGGAAAATATTCCTCATCCCTGGTGACAGTAGGAAGATGCCACCACGTAACCACCTTTTTGCTCCTCCAAACCAACATTCCTAACGGCTCAGTGCTGCAAAACAGCCTCTGGCTGGCTGGAGCATCTTTCACTGGCCATGAAATGAAGATGCTGAAGGGCCCCTCTCATGCTGTGTTACCAGTAGAGCAAAACCAGACTCTTCTGATCCAAGGAAGAAGATCATTGCAATGGACTTCCCTGTATCCATTAGACAAATACATTTTTGCTACTTATGGGATGCATAAAGAATCACACATTTGTTTCTTAGGATTCATATTTAGACCGGATATTTCCACAGAACAGCAGTTCTGTATCTGTTGCTCTACTTCAGGAGAAAAGGCAAATGCTGACTTATAGTTAAGAGGTAACCAGACTCCATGAGAGTGCACTGCTGCTGCTTCATTATTATTTGTTATACTGTCATTCACACTCCCTTCCTTCTTTTTATCCCTGGAGGCAAAAGGATGCTAACTAAACCCTTAGCAAACTCTGAACAGCCAATTCAGTGCTTCTCATTCCCAGGCTACCTGTCAAACAGCTCTTTTACCCCATTTTAGTTCATTTTCTTTGTTATGAACTTTAATCACAAACACGAATAAACAATTTTATTATTATCTGGCCACATGATGCATTTAAATCCCCTGATAACCAGCCCTCCACCTTCTCCTGCTCTGCCCAGACCCCAGCTCTGCTCCTGCTCAGGTTCAAAGGAATTCTTAACTTTACAACATCAGTAGTTTCCTGATGGCCTAATCCTGGGTCAGAAAGAAAAAAAGCACCCCTTTAATAACTGTTGTTACAGGACACTATTCCATCTTCTAAAGCCTCTGCATGTAACTGCATGAAACCTCATCTGTTGTCTTAATGGGAAGCAGTTAATTACAGTCCACAAGCTGCCACAGGCAAGGCTGAGACATTAATCAGGTCGGCGGGGTAAGGGGCTGTAACAGCAGTTAGAGTTCAGTTCACTGCGTAGCAGTGAAGTCTAAACCCAGTCAATGGCAAAGTGAAGACAACCGCAGCAGAGGAGCCTTGCAGAGCAGAGTAACTCCTGCACTGCTCATCACCCTGCTCCCAGAAGGGTTTATTTTCCCTTTTACATTTTTCTTGAAGAATTAGTCACAGAATCACTAATACTATATATTACTGTATTAATACAATTTATTATATTTGCATTTATAAAATTAAATTGTTATTATCTAGTACCTGTCTTCTGGCTGGGTAGACATGTTCTTGTCATCTGAACATTTCCGTTTATTCTCAAAACTGTGGTTTTTGAGAACCAAAACTGTCCAAGTTTCTGTGAAACGCTGACCTGCATAGCAATACTACTGAATTGTTCTTGTGAAGCAGTTATGGTAACTGCAGAATAAGGTGATTTCATTCCAATGTAATTGTTCAGCTTTGTGAAGCAAGCAATTACTCTGGAATGAAGTGACTGAATCCAGAATGAGGCTTCCAGAAGGTAACTGGAAGAGTTTTCAGGGGTGGAGGGGACAGACATTAAGCCTCCATGTAAATATTAGTCTCCATGTGGATGACGGCTTGGGAATAGGAGTGTCCTGAGCTAGCCCACCCTTCATCCTCATTTTGGCCAATGCACCTCATTCCTGAACTGCAGAATCACTGTTACTCGAGTCACTCACCCAAGGCACCACCCTCCCAAGCTACCTTGTCTTGTGCAATACACAGCTCTTGCTGCTTTCCTTCATATCTGGAAGGCGAAATTTGCTTCTCTGGATTCCACCAAGGTAAAAAAGCCTGTAGGGGATTCTCTTTCCTAGAGAACTGTGCTCAAACTATGAATAGGATGTAAAGGAGATAATAAAACCACATAAAATACTAGATTTTGAAACCACAACTGCCACTGTAATTCTGAAGCCAACAAAACCCTTGCCAGTACTTCTGAAAACCTTACATGTAAAGTTTCCATATATTATATCTGCATTTATACAATTCAATTGTTATTACCAAATACTCCAAATTAGCCCATTTTCAGACAGTCATCGCTCTTGTGAGTACTAAAGAAAATAATGATCTTCAGCAAGTGTCGAAACTGGATTAAAGTGTTTGGAGCTTCCCCTGATGATAGAAACAGTCTTTTTGGGACCATGACAAGTTCGCTGACTCTTCAGCATATAAAGGAATTGTGGGACTTAGTGTTAGTGCCACTTCAGCCTTGATATCACCAGTCTCTCATCAACAGACATGAGGGAGAACTTAGCAATCTTCTGGTTTCCCTGGTTTGGGACAGAAATGACCAAGGTTCTGAGATTCTCAGTAGCATCTATGTACACTCTTTTAAAATCCCAGGTTTTTAAAGGAAAATCATATTTACACTACTGAACAAAAACTTTTTTTAAAAGCAAGGAATGCTAAATTTATAATATTTCTAAGTTAAATTCAAATGTAGACACAGTCTTGAAAGTGTCTGATTTTTATGAGTCTCAGGTCAACAATGAAGCCAAATCATGACTACCCTCCTCTGCAGTGGCTTAGCCTTGCACGATGGAGGCTGTGAATGGGCTCCCTTCACTAGCATCAGCCACACACTGATCCTGCAGCACCAAGTCTCAGTGAGCAACGGATGAGACTTAGGTGGCAACCTCACAGGTCACACACAAGCTGATTTCAGCAACTTTCTGTTTACAGACAATGATGACAGAAAGATGCTGCGAGGGCTGCAGCAGCTCTGCTCTGGAGCCAGGCTGAGAGAGCGGGGCTGGGGCAGCATGGACAAGAGA
>JAOEHY010039785.1:0-11895 GCA_025447955.1 Psilopsiagon aurifrons | reverse complement strand
GGGCTTGGAGCAACCTGGTCTGGTGGAAGGTGTCCCTGCCCATGGCAGGGGGTTGGAACTGGATGAGCTTTAAGGTCTCTTCCAACCCAAACTGTTATCTCATTCTATGATTCTATGTGACTTCATGAGCAGGTCATATTAATGTATACAGTTGTTTGTGGTTACTACCTGTGAGTAACTGAATGTGTAGGAGTAGTAGAAACCCTACCTTTCATTTGCTGAGTGCCATCAGAAGTTTTCTAGGCTTCGTTTATGGTGGTAAAAGGAGATGCGTCCGGTTTAACAACAGGGTTTATAAGATATTTTAAGTTATCTGTGCAGCAGGTTAAGGCTTATCTTGCATGAGCATGCATGTACTGTCTTACAACGATGTGTAAGAAACTTATCCCAGTCTGGCTCTGTCAGGCTGCTTCATCCTGGGCTTGAGCATCTCTCAAAAGAGAGGTCAAAATGAGAAAGAGGTTGTTCCTCCCCAGCACACAGCTAAGTTGCAGTGAATGGATTTAGATTTCTTGCTGAAGCAAACATGGAAATTTCAACTACTGACAAATACTTTTTCCCTGGAGGAGCTCCATAGGCAGCCAAACTCTGTGCTGTAATTTTGCTCTAGGCAGGCAGTTGGGATCTGACAAAACCTTTGAACTTCACAGCTGTATTTAGATGCCAAACCTTTAGCCTGAAGACTCTCCTTGTACCTCTCCTCTGTTGACATGGCCTCCCTGCTGTCCTGTGTTGTGAATAGTGAATGACCTCCCTATTTTCTTTATTTCAGGAGATTTGTCCTCACCAAGATGAGAGTCATTCCAAAAGGAGCTTTCAGAGGACTCACTGAACTCGAGAAAATGTATGTATCATGTCAGTATATAGTAGGAAAAAACTGTTTTACTTCAAACAGCAGTTTCTGGTTGTAGCTCCTTTTACGGCGAGTGAGCAAGCCCCTCTCTCTGAACTTCATCTGGTTTCCTTGGTCAAAGGGTTTTGTTCAGCATGGAGTGTCATTGCATTTAATGAATGTAGTGCTATAGCAGGAGACCATGAGAAACTGATTACTTGACAATTTTGGAATGAAACAGTGGAAAGATTACTGAGGAAAGAGCTCCAGTTCATAACAGGCCATCCAATTCTCTTTTCACTAAGGAATAAATAAGATTGTTTTGTGCCTGTTCAGAAGCAGCTGGTAGGATGTGTGAGAGAAGTTTCTTACAGGTGATAGATCCAAAACTCTTAGCACATAAAGGGTGTAAGCACCTAATTTCTGTGAATTTTAGCAAGAAACCTAACAATTATGAGAACTTTTGATGAACAGATGTATCATACCTCCATTAGTATACTGTTGTGGTTGTAGAGCAGCCCTTCAACATTAGGAAAAGCAAATCCCAAGTAATATATTTCTGTCTATTCTTTAGCCATGGAAAATCTACAGGTTAAGTGGTGCTACCACTAGAAATTGTAAATGACAGCATCCAACCTGAACTATTCCAGAGCATGTATGATTTTTCTGAATTATTTCATATATGAGCAAATCACAATTTTTTGTTTAGAAATACATCCAGTGCTTGCACCCTGACAAGAGAGGGTCACAAGCAGTCTGTTCACTCATGAGGTGTCTGAGTGGCAGTAGGGAAATAGATTTGAAAGTCAGTGCCTTTTGCAGTGCTGTGTGTAATGGCAAAACTAAAATGGAACAGATTGCTGGTGTTTCTCTGCATCATTTCTACACATTTCTCTCATACTCTTGCATAAGTAAGGGATTTAGCAAGAAGGAGAACACACCAGAAGGTATGGCAAGGAAATAGATAGGATTTTGAACCTAGAAAAGCATGGGGATGGAGGGATAAAGACCAAAGAGTGAACATAAAAGGATTCAGGAGTTGCTGATCAGTAGCAAGTAGTAAAGCACACATGGCATCTGGTCTTTTCTGAAGTGTGACAGCCATTTCAGAGCATCACTGTAGGTTCCGGAGTCATCTGTTGGCATGTGGTAGGCACTAAAAAGCCTCCAGTTGCTGCATTTTACTCCTAGATCCAGACCCTCATAAGTCCATCAAGCTGTAAATGGACATTTTTCTTGACAAAATAAAAAGAAAGTCATCTTTTTTGTGGCTAAGAATTATCAGGAATAAGCTCTGCTCTGTTTTGACAGTTTTGTTGGCACTTGTTTCTCCCCAGTCCTGCAGGATTCCTTTTAGCTTAGTCTTTATGGAAAATCATTGAGCTCTCTGGACTATGAAGTGGGTTTCAAAGTGCATTGTAAACTGCTTCCGTTGTCTTTAATTACTCAGAAACCATGCGTCAGTTATGTATGAAGGTAGTGATCACATTGAATATGATGTCTCTAAGTAGGGATTTATTGTCAACCAAAAAAATTATATATGGAAATGAGCTCAATTTGAAAACATATCTATGGACTAGTAGTACTTGGAGGAGAAATGGGGACAGACAATTTATAGCAGAACGTCCTTGAAAATAAAAGTGTGATAAATATGTAAATGAGACCAATCACCATCAACGAAGATGCAGTATTTGCAGAAGATATGGCAAACAGACAAAATGTGAAATAGCTCACAAGTCCTAAACCTAACCCATAAAACATTCATCAGAAATATTTGTGATACTGTAGGGATGAAAAAAGTGTGTAATCAAATAATAGATTTGCATATAAAACCATGGCCTTTGTATGAAGGCCTTCTTACTCTTGCAGGATCTTGCACAGAAAGGAAGATTAAAGCAAACTGTAGTTTATTTAAGGAAAACAGCTATTAATAATGTGATACCTCCATATGGTAAAATGTGGATAGCCTGATGTATACAAATGAGATGCCTCGGTGTATTATATGTATGTGCTTATCTAGAACTAAATAGACTAAAAATAAGGAGAGTGATGATATCTTTTGAATATGTTACTGAAGAAAAATAGTACCTTATACTGTCCACCATATCTCTACACATGATTTTTATCATTACTAGATCATTTCTAACTGTGTTTCTGAGAATAAGATAGGTTTTTAAAGCTCGGAAGTTGCAAGGCAGTGGTGGTCTTTGCAGTCATCCATTGGGTATAAGCTGGTTGAGTACAATTTAAATCAGAGATGAGTCCTTATGAGAATCTAATCTCTGATGTATTTATGTTCAAAGCGAGTGAAGGCTTTTGAATACAGTGACTGAAAAATTCTGGTTTTCAAAGAAAAATAACTTAGTAACATTTTTGGGTGTTTCTGCCTTCTGTATGAGTTTCCAAACACCTGAACAGCTGAGAGCTTTGAACATGTCAAATACTTCCAGATACTTCTAGTCAGGCTCAGATCTCAATAGCCAGGCAAGATCTTGGTTGTTTTCCATTTGCACTGTCCAAGGGCTTTCAAAATGGACACTAGTGACCATAAATAGCGTGACCTGGAAAGGTCTACATGGAGCACTTCACCTGTACTCCCTTCGAAGCTCCAGTTTTAGTTACCAGGACAAAATGCTTTGGTTTTCATCTGTTTTTTTTGGGTGGGTCAACATTTTCACTGGAATACTATTGCCATTTTGAAGTTTCTTTTGAAAAAACAGGAGCCCATTTGAACCATATCTAAATTTTCGTTATCTTCTTTGCCATCTAAATTCCTTCAGTTACTGAAAAACCATGAAATGGCTATTCTACAAGCTGTCATCTAGAGGAACAACTTTCCCCAAGTGTGTTCAAGGAGGAAGATCTTTTCTTTTTTGATAGAATGTTTGAAGCTATGAAATAAACTGACAGGCTCTAATTATTTGAGCTTCCTCTAACTAAATGTGCAACTTGGATTTTCGTACAGAAAACTACTTCAGAAACCCACAGATCTTAGCCAGCTTGTTGCTGGCAGCTCTCCAACTTCTGCACAGCTCTGGCTTCATGTTAATTTAGCAAATAGGTGTTCAGGGAAGCAGATTAGTTATTCTCGCTACATGTTTAGTCTGCTCCTAAGTCTTAGCCAACTGGAACGTGGCAGCTCATCTGGACTCCTGCTTAACCGGCCTCTTTACACTCCAAGAACTAATTAACCCTCCAGTAACTAAATTAAAAAGCAGCCCCATGCAGGCACATGCCTGGCAAAATCAATTCAACATACTCTGCAGCTGCTGTCATCTTCAACGTGCACTGGAAGTGCATAAATTGGAGGAGAGACAGTATAAAGCGCTATTAACTCTCCGTTTTTCTCTTGCTTAGTTTCCTCCTGTTAATATAAGATAGCAAAGTAGATTTTGAATGTTGCTCTAGCAAGGCCTGGTTCAGGCATTGTATTTGCAGGAATTCTGGACTTATTGCCTTACCCTTTGCAAGCCAAAGGGGCACAGTCCCCTTGAAAATTCATCATCTGTTATTTATACTTTTGAAAGGTTTAAGCTGAAGCGTAATGCTTTGGTTTATCACTTGTTTTCAAACCCAGCCTGTGTGCAGCCCAGGGAAATTCAGCCAAGGGGGGGGAAGTACTTCTCGAACTAGAAGATGTCAGAGGAATAATGGCCTTGTTTTGTATCTTGGAGTAATAGGAAAAGGGCATTTCTTTAGCAGATTTTGGGCAAGACAGATTTTGTGAACCTGAGCCATGCTGTGGTTAATAGAGCTTGATGAGCTGGATCCTTGATGAGCTCTGAAAACGCTGGAGAGGTGAAACTTCTAGGGTGGAAGGAAGCTGCCAGAGTTGACACTCCTGGAAACTGAAGTCTGCTGTTTGTGGAAGACAGCAGGGATATATGCACCAGCTATCTACAGCTTCCTCTTGAATTTGTGGAGAAAATACCTCTGAAACAGTCATTTACTTAATCACTCTGTGCATTCAAGCTTTTATGGTTTTTTGCTGAGACTGTTGATCCAGTGATGGTTTATGCAAACAAATGCTGCTGGTCTGAAACCTAGATACATGAGCACCAGCTTATTTCATATGGCAATCAACCTGATGTGATGCGAAAATTCCTCCTGTTTGCCTCATGCAGGCTAAAAGATAAGTCACACTTCCCTGTGACTTAATTAGATTGAGATACCTTTTATGTTTTATCTTTACTGAAGTGAGGTACTTGAGGACAGTGGAGGCCACTCAACAAAGTATTCTGAGGCATGTATGAAAGTACATTTCTGAATCAAGGTGTATCTCTCTTCCTGTGAATGAGGAAGGAGCAAAGTTCTTGGCCTGATAGCTGAGAGTCTCATCATGAAAATTTGGCATAGTGTAAAGTCTTCACTTTATTTAGCAAGTTTTAATGACTTGGTGAATTGGTGGATTCACTGTCCGGACATTCTTCAGCAGTAGCCATCAAAGCTTTCTGGACTAGGAAAATAGCTAAGGGGATATCCATCATCCCATGTGCTACTGATAGCAGATTCATTCAGCCCTAGCATATGATGCTGTCACACTTGGCAGCATACAGCCCCAAAAATGGGAACAAAGGAGCAGAAGCAAAAATTGCATGATCATTCAAGGATGAGCAGTTTGTGTCTTCTGCTACCAAGAAAGCTGGTCAGTATTTTGCAGCTTCTTCATTTTCTCTTGCATGGTGTACTGTGTGCTGCCTCATTTGGTATGCAAAAGGTTGTGATTAAATCGGATCCTTAAAGCTATTATGAGAAAAGGGTTAGGATTCTGTGTAACTAAGACGTTTGGAAATTGGTTCTAGGCAGGAGTTCTTTTCTGTCTTCTGCATCATCTGGATAAGTCTGCTATTTCTTTGGTGTATGTTTGCAAGAAGCTAAAGAAAGAGGATCTTGTGTGATGTATAAGTTAGATAGTTATGTTACAAAAATATTTTTTTACATACCTAAGGTGAAAAGGGGACATAGTGCATTCTGTGTACCAAAACACACACTGAATCAGGTAACAATCGTATGTTGGTAATAAATACTCCAGGGTGTATTACCAAGGTGCAACTCCATGGATATTAAATTCTAATTTACATTTTAGGAAGTTATGTGTAATGTTCTGCATCTTAAGGGCAAGGTATGAAAATAAGGATGCTACTTAATGCATTTAAATTAGTCTAAATATGCATTTTCTCTCAGGGAACAGAGGACTACAGTTCAAAAACAGTAAGGCGAGTAACTAGCATAAGCAAAGAAATTCAAAGTTCAGGCTGATATTCCAAAGAATAAGTGTTTTAATGGGGCCACTGTTATGACGTGGGGCTTTCTTCTCTCTCTGCCTGGTCTAATCCTGGTCTTTTCTATACCAGAGGGGTTGCTTGCAATTCAGGCCTCTGAGCAGCAAAATCACGTAAGAAAACATCCTCTGCTGTGTGCAACGTGCGCTTTCCTTAACCCAGCAGCATCCAGGGTGTCAGTCATTTGCACATTGCTACACTCTGCCCTTTGAAACGGGCTCCCACAAATGTGATTTGAAAGTTGAACACGTTTGTGAGCTTCTCCAAGGAGTCCTATAATACACTGTCAGTGGAGGAGCCAGGCAAAGCAAAGCCTTGTTCCATAGTCTCTCTGTATGGCCATGAGCAACTTGGGTACATTTTCTTCTCAGAGGGGGGCCATTACTTCAGAGGGTAGATTTACATTGGACATCAGGAAGAAATCCTTCCCTGTGAGGCTGGTGAGGCCCTGGCACAGGTTGTCCATAGAAGCTGTGGCTGTCCCATCCCTGGCAGTGTTCAAAGCCAGGTTGGACGGGGCTTGGAGCAAGGGGCAGGGGGCTGGAACTGCATGAGCTTTAAGGTCCTTTCCAAACCAAACCATTCTACGATCCTCCTGCAACCTTTGCAAATAGCATCCCTTGGATAGAAAACTTCGGTGATCAGTGTTAATACATGGGAAGCCTGGTCTGTTCTTAATTGAAATTTATTTCTGGAAGTAGAAGCTATGCCTTGGGTTCTACACATAGTAATGAATGAAGGGGGTTTACCCATCAAAGTTTTGCTGCATCATCACCTGCCATTCTGCTTTTCCCTGCCAAAGCTTATCTGTGGAAGAAATCTTATACTTGCAGTCATTGTTGTCATCCCTTGCACAATTACAGAAAACTGAGGTAGAAATCTATTATCCATGTCAGAAACTCACACTACTGTTGAAGAGCAGAGCTTCTAATTACAGCTTTGTGTATTTCAGTAGGTTGCTCTAAGCCCCGTCCAACCTTTCCTTGTACACAGCCAGGGATGGAGCATTCACAACTTCCTGGGCAAAGGAAGCCCAATGATGTCATCTTGGACATCATTTCTGGTCTGACTAGACATGGAGATAGATAAAGCAAAAAAAGGAAAGCCACTTGCCTGAACATGTGCTAAATGTTTCAGTGCCTCTCCCCAGTGACATATTGTTCAGATAACTTGAATTCATAGAAAACAAAACATGGGTAAATGCCTGTGTGAGTTCCCACTTTTCTTTAGGAGGAAACTTGTATCCAGTGTTCTTCTACCTTCCTCTATGCAAACAAATCAGATAAAATTAAGTGCAGGCTGAGTTAAGATAGTTCTCTTGTTATATCTAAATGTGGGCTCTGAAGTTGCCTCATTCATTCAAAATGAGATCTGAGGGTGAAATGCACAGTGCTTTAAAAAAAGGTCAAAAACACCTCTCTGTATGAAAAAGGAATTACTAACGTATTTTTTCCTCAATTATTTAGATTATTCCGCAATAAGCTTGCTCAGCTTTTACACTCATTTCTGGGCCTCCCCTGCCACCACTAGAGCGAGACAGATGTATTGCAGGTTTGGCATGCTGTGGTGGTTCATATGGGGCTATTTGCTTTCTCCAAATCATTCAGTTTTGCGAGGCAGCCCCTCTTTAGGTCCTTGCGTTAGAGGCATGAAGCTGCTGATTACTGCAATCTATAAACTTAGCAAGGAGCCTCAGAATTGATAGTCATCCCATGGTGTGGAATTAATGCTATGATCTTTCTTTTCTCTTGTGGGCTATGCAAGTAACAAGTGATGGTACAAGAGGAAACAGCCTCAAGCTGTGCTAGGGGAGATTTAGACTGGATATTAGGGAAAATGCCTTCACCAAAAGGTCAGTCAGGCATTGGAACAGGCTGCCCAGGGCAGTGGTGGAATCACCATCCCTGGAAGTGTTCAAAAATGGTGTAGAAAATGCCCTTAGTAGGATGGGTTAGCTATGGCTTTGGTAGCGCTGAGGTATGGTTCATCTCAGGTGCTTTTGGGTGGGTTTTTTGTTTCAAAAGGGGACAGTGTTGTAAAACATACAATGGCTGTCATTAGAGGCAATTTTTTTTTTCCCAAAACATGTCACTTCTTCAGTTTCCATCTCCTCCTCCCAGGAGCTTCATTCTATTTTGAAGTAAAGGAAATGTCAAGTTGTATATTGTTATGAAATTCTCACACTTTCAAAGTGGAATCAATGATGATCTAAGTTACTTTGTAAATATAGAAATATGTATTTTCTAAGGAACATAAAGTAATTCTTAAGCTGGCTGAGTGATACTGCAAACTGACATTCATATATCAGAAAATGAAATGAGAACTCAGAATTGTTAGTTCCAATTATGTTTTACATTTTACAATGTAATTCTTAGCTCATACATCGCAAAAATGTGGTTCTTCTCAAGTGATGTTTCAGAATATTGCTCTGATTTAGGCAATTACCTTTTTCTCACTAAAATATGTGCATTCAGGTCTTGTATCCCTAAGTATGATTTGGGAAAAAAAAACAAACTCTTGTGTATTGATTACACATTAACTCCACAATTTCTGGATAGAATTCATAATAAAACATATTGACCTGAAAACAAACACAGTACAATAGCAAAACAGCTCTGAGAGACAACACACGCATTCAGAATTACAGCGATTGCACCTCGCTTGGTTGTTCAGTTCAAACATTCAGCACCTCCATCTCCTTTACGTGGCAGATGTGCTGGAAAGGGTCCATGGCTCCTGAGGTTGCTGTGTTGGTGAGACTCCATGGGAATCTGGGTGATGGCATATCCAGAGAGGCATCATGATGCCGTCTGCTTGCAGATACATCCAGCTTCTGGGTCTGCTTTAGAAAGTGGTGCTATTAAAAGTATAAATTAGAAAGGAAAGGTCTTTTTTCATGAGAAAACAAGGGTTTATTGGATTTTCTTTCCTGTTAATCCTATGTGTGTATTGTAACTGTATCAGTGAATGGGTGCAAAAGGTGGGACCTACTTGAAATTGTACCCAATTTCCTCTAAATGGGATTTTCTTCAGTATTTATTGTTGCTGCTACTTAGTGTTGTTTGTCAGAAAGAAGGCAGCTAGTATCAGATTGGAAATGGTAATTCAATTTCAGGAGGATTTCAGAAATACTTTCCCATATTAATTTTATCTCACTTTTCTGTTTAGTTTTGAAATAATGTTAGTGGAATTGGCATGTTACAATGAAAGATTGTTTCCCGTTGCTATTGCAATTCTGATACAAACCTCAGCATTTATGGAAAACAAATGTTGAGATGAAGTCAAGAGATTAATTTTCTAAGCAGGAGATGCTGATTCTCTGACAAAATTATATTGCATGGCCTGTATTTCTATTATGCTGAATGATTGACATGGATTTAATCATTAGTTTGATGGCTGCTTTGCTCAGTGGAGAGGCGACTGGGCATTTGATTGTTATTACTGAGCTGCATTTTGATTTTGCTAACAAAGACACTGCTGGCCCCATCATTGCAGGTGTAAAACTTGAGATGTGTTGTGCCCATTGCTTGTTTTGTGACCAAGCCAAGATCAATTTGCTTGCAAAGTATAGTGAATATTTGTTTTGATTTCGCAAGCAGGAACCTGGTTTTGATGACAACTTCCATATAGATGGGTTTTTTAAAAGAGTGACTAAGAGTGGTCTACCTTGGTGACTAAATTACATATCACATGGTAGAATATGTGTATGTACATATATACTTGCATACGTGCATATGTGTGTACAACTATATATATACACATAGAGTAGTCTGGAAAAGACTTAAATAACTAGGATTTAGGATGATAGACAGATAACTATGCCAAAAAGTATTTTGAATGCTTGGGGAGCCAGCACCACAGATGGAAATTACAAATGATCGTGAAAGAAATGCAAAATGCTGAAAAACTGTTGGTGTCTGTGCATTTTCCAGTGTAGTCAGTGCAGGATTAAAAGCTGAGGACGGGGACAAGCTCTTGGCTTTCCCAGTTCAGAACCTTGTCCCTGAGAGCTACTGATGCCAATTGCTGAAGGAGAAGGTTCAAGAGAATATTTCTGAAACAGTTGCTCCTCTGAGGAGAAATGCATCTAATAAATAATGGGCTGTTCATCAAAACCTCCTGGAATGGTGCCTTTATGATGCCTTTGTGTTGTGAAGTTTTCTCCACTAAAACAAGGCATAATACTGAATTTCACATGGGCACCGAACTAAACTAGCCTTTGTTGTATGGAAGCATCGTTTACTTCTGTCTTGCTTGTCTGCTCAAGAGCAGAAAGATTTACATCTTCATCTGGATTTGTTTATCCTTTCTAGTGTAATTAGCAAGTGAAGGTGCTCGTTACAAGTGTCTAATCCTTTTGTCAATCCTATCTCTTATTTTGGATTTAATTTTATTATATGTTTTCAGCTTTATCCTCCACATTTTTAAGACTTCTGCTGGATTTCTAAGATTTTGGCTTTGCCCATCTGTGCTGTGAGAAGGGGTGAGCACAATATGGTGAAAAGGATTTGCTTATTTATTACTTCTCTTCCCTGCTCTTTAGGAAAACCGGCAGGGGCAGAGCTCCCTGGAGGAATGGGGTGCGGGTACACCTTTTGTGGGCTGATGGGCATATTTGTAGGGGAGCAGCTTTTGAGGTACTACAAGTTGCAGGAGGTTTATAGGCCAGAGATGGATATGTACCACCCAAAGACTGCACTGGGGAGCAGGAGCAGCTCCAGAGGTGACGAACGAGGTTTTTCAGGAAATCTGGGCAGAGCCTACTAACATTCGGAATAAGCCACTGAGAAACTCCAAACCTTCTCCAAGATAGGTGAGGATATAAAATCTTCTCACATCACTTTCAGTATACCTTAAAGTTTTTCTGCCTTAAAGTTAATTATCCTAGTTTATATTCTGGTAAAAACTGCCCTTTTGAGCTTAAAATGCTTTTGTTCTTTGGGACATTTTGTGCAGAAGAAGATCAAGACACATTGCCTCAGAGTTGTGTTGTACAGCACAGTCCAGAGTGTCTTGTCATTACGTTATCACCAGGCTGGATGTGGTTCTGAGCAACCTAGTCTAGTGGAAGGTGTTCCTGCTCAATTCAGACCTTTGACAGTCCCTTCCAACCCAAACTGTTCTGATTCTACGTGCCATGTCTTGGCTCCACTGTTCCCCAAGCCCGACCCTCTATTTGGTGATACTGGGATGAGCTGAGGCAGAAGGCACAGCTGCAGCAGAGAGGGGAATGGAGGAGGGAGCTAAGTGGCAGGACATTTGTACAGAGGCAGGTGAATGGATCACAGTTCATCCGTGACAGCCATGTGGCTGGACATAATTGACGGCACCATTTGTCTAAAAATAAGCTTGGTTTGTTTGATCGGTGTTTCTTAGTAGCAGACTGACAAGTGTGCTAACAAGTAAAGTAGCTTTTCACAAGCCTTCATCTGTCAGTAACAAGGAGCCTGTTTTGTATTCCTGGTACCCAGAGTACCTCTGAATAGCACATTATGTTTTCATCCTACTGTGCTGCCAGGCACTGTGCTTTCAGGGTAAGAGAGAACATGCTAATGACTCAAATAGGCTGCAAAACTCAGGTAAGAATTGTGTAGATGATGGGCAATTGCTCAGGTCACTAGAGGGAGGACTTCCTAATGGGATCTCACCTAAGCACTGGATGCACTTAAGTCTCAGGGAGCATCTTAGAATCATAGAATAGTTCGGGTTGGAAAGGACCTTAAGATCATCCAGTTCCAACCACCCTGCCATGAGCAGGGACACCTCACACTAAACCATATC
>JAOEHY010039784.1:0-11796 GCA_025447955.1 Psilopsiagon aurifrons | reverse complement strand
CCTGTCCATGGCAGGGGGGTTGGAACTAGATGATCTTAAGGTCCTTTCCAACCCTAACTATTCTATGATTCTGTGATCTGTACTTTTAAAAATATGTCCTGAGTAACCTCGTGGCCTGTTTTTCATTTTTACCTGTACTTCCCGCCTGCTGTTGTAAGCTCAATTAATTTTTCCTTAAAAATAGGTTTGTAAGCTTTTCAGTGTAGGACTTGTATCATCTTGCCTGTTTTGTTCCTGTTCATGATCTTGGGCTCATATGAAGAGTTAATGACATTATAGGGGAAACAGCCTGTCATGCATACATATCCTAATTTGTGTGAATAATTCTCAATAAGATGTGTCTCTGTACAGGTTGTCATATCAAATTACTGATTTTTGTTGCTGACTTTGGGATCCTCAAGATATGTTTTGAAAATTAATAAAACATGTTTTTCAACATCCCACTGCCATAATAAACTATTTTTCCCATTTTAGGAAAGAAAAAAATTATAGCACTGAAAATTTAAGGTACCTAGGAATGCACACTTTCTTGGCAGGAGTAGGAAGTAACTGAATGTGTTATTTCTGTGTTTTAACCAGAAGACGTTATTCTTCCTGGCTGAAATTCTTTGATTCACATCATAATTGAAAAGGATGCTTCTGATAAATGGCATAAATGTTGCTATGGCTTCCCAGCAGCTAGTTTTGTGGCAGACTGCAGAGCAGCTTGGAGCTAATGAAGCTTCTACCTCTGCTCATGCCTGTTTGCCGAACTGTGCTGTAATGGAAGGCGTCAGCAGGGTTCTCCTACTCTGCTTTGCAGTGAGAAAGGAAACTCAACACTGCCTTCTTCCTGAGTGTTTAGATTCTTATTTTGCTTACTTGAGATTTGTAAGAATAAATTAGGAGGTTTAATAGTGTAATAAGTGTAATTACTATATAAGAGTAAATAGTTGCCTCATCTCTCAGCCAGTTGCTGGAATTAAACATTGATGTTTTGCCTAATGTAAGATTTCTGAATGCTGAGATAAAAATGATGCACATGGTCCTGTAAACATGTTTTTTTTTTATGTTTTGGATAAAGATGTGTAGAGAATTGCATATTTTAGGAAAAAAATACAGATTTTGCTGTAATCCCATTATTTATTGTCTACTGGAGTTGTTTAGTGAGCTTTTTCTATGTAAGACTTGTTTGTAGGGAAAACGTTAATACCGTAATTGATTTCATCTCAGAAAAGTAAAGGCTAAATCAGAGTGTGGAATTCCTCTGAGATATGTGGGAATTTGCAGTACCCAGAGAAAGAAAATGAAGAAAGTCAAATTTTCGCCCCACCCATGTTCAAATTGAAGTTGCCACTTGTGGAGTATAACAAAAACAACCTGTATGAAGTGGCATAGTTATTATGCTATGAATAGAGGAGTAGAGCTAAAACTGTTATCTTCTTCAGAGTACATAACATATTGCTTGTGTATTGTTGGGGATTGGCCCATCTCTGCAATGCATCTGTGAGTATTCCTTGCAGGAGATTTTACTATCTAGGACTGTATTCTGCTGACAGTAATTGTTTCAGAGATAGGCAGAAGAGTTTTGTTCTTACTCCCTATCTTGTACATCCTCCAGTTCCACATCAGCTACTCTTCCCATTGTGCCTCTGGTACTGTAGATACAATAGTCCACTACCTGTCTGACAGCAGTCAAATGTAGAGTCTTTAGGAAAGCAGGAGAGTACCTAACAGCAGGATAGTGTAGCTGTTATTTCTCTAAACCTAGCTAAACTAGAGAGAACCCTAACTTGCTTAAAATCTCCAGATCCTTCACTGGTATTTTGGGGTGAATGATAGAAGTCATCCTTTCCATAGCACTGGTGCGTGTTGGCTGTCATAGTAGGAATCTAGTCTTCAGCTAGAGGAATCATCAAATCACAGAATGGTTCGGTTTCCAAGAGACCTTAAAGATCATTTAGTTCCACCCCCCCTGCCATGGGCAGGGACCCCTTGCACTAGACCAGGTTGTTCAAGGCCCCATCCAACCTCACCTTGAGCACTGCCAAGGATGGAGCCACCAAAGCTTCTCTGGGCAACTTGTGCCAGTGCCTCACCATGTTCATCTTAAAAAATTTCTTCCTTATGTGCAGTGTATATCTACCCTCTTTCAGTTTAAAACCATTGCTCTTGTCCTGTCACTACAGGCCTTGGAAAAAGTCTGACCCCATCTTTCTAGTATGCTTGCTTTATTTATTGAAAGGCTGTTAGAAGATCTCCCCAGAGCTTTCTCTTCTCCAGGCTGAGCAACTCCAACTGTCTCAGCCTGTCTCCATAGCAGAGGTGCTCGAATCTCTGATCATCTTCATAGCCCTCCTCTGGGCCCACTTCAGCAGGTCCATGTCCCTTGTGCTGGGGGCCCCACAGCTGAACATGGTACTGTGTGGTCTCGAAAGAGCAGAGTAGAGGGGGAGAATCACCTCCCTTGACATGCTGATTACCACTGCTGTTTTCTTTTAGCTTATGTAGCTTGCCATTCCTTTTCTGCTCGAAATCTTTGGTTTGGGAGATACTTTGAAAGTTCTTGTTTGATTTCCTCAGCTATTTCAGTGTACGTTAGTATTCAGCACACAGATGTATCACAGAAAAAGGAAAATGCCATTGCCATTTTGGGAAGAAATTAAAAGAGGCTCTTCATTTACTGGAGTCTTGGAGAGTGGGCAGGGAAGTTCTTCACTGATAGAGTAGTAGAAGATAACATAATTGAGTGGAAGATAACATTATTGGCAGTGAATTAATTTTACCTTTGTATATAGGGTATTGATAAAATGCAGTGTGTCGCACACTGATGTATTCCCTTTCATTAGAAATGTTGTGTGAATGACAGGAATTGGGCAGGAAGCAGTAATTATCAACTGGAGTTTTATATATAATCAGACCTGTAATGAGAGGTGTGAGCGGTTTGTTTACTGTATGCTTCAGAAACAGAAAAATACTGCCAGCAGCACACTAAAGATTTGTCCTCATAAGTTCACTCAATTTGATACCAGTGTTTAAATTTATTTGGTATTAAGCCAA
Source organism: Psilopsiagon aurifrons (assembly GCA_025447955.1). Lineage (NCBI taxonomy): Eukaryota > Metazoa > Chordata > Aves > Psittaciformes > Psittacidae > Psilopsiagon > Psilopsiagon aurifrons. The sequence goes on along the minus strand of JAOEHY010039784.1, from coordinate 8,757 downwards.
CGCAGTACAAGCATACATAACAGTACCAGTCATTTCAATGTACATCTAATATAATCTGTATGGTTATATCCTCAGTTTTGAGGCGAGGCAAAAGATGGATGGAGGAGAAGTTGTAGCTGAACCTTCCCTGGCAGTGCTCAAGGCCAGATTGGATGGGGCTTTGAGAAACCTGGTGTAGTGGAAGGTGGCCCTGCCCATGGCAGAGGGGTTGGAACTAGATGGTCTCTAAGGTCCCTTCCAACCCCAACCATTCTATGATTCTGTGAATATGTTCAGTGTTTGTTGTCAGCTGCAGAGTATCAGCAGAGATCTCTTTTTCCAGAAGTGGTACAAGCTGTGTGCAGTATTTATGTTATGCAGTGAAGTATGAACTGCTACATAAGCCTGTTGAGTCAGGGAGCAGGGAAAGCAGAGCATGTTTCTCTGGTATGTATGTGTTGTATATTCATGCTCTCCTTTCTTACTCACAAACATGCCTGAAAAGCTACCAGAGAGATCCTTGTAGCTGTTTACAGAATCTAGATAGCACTCAGAAGTTGGAGAGTGCTTAAGTTGCCTATCCATCCTTAATTTTTGTCTTCAATTTTTCTAAGTCTTTATATTGTTTACTGCATAGAACGAAAGGTATTTATGCAATGAGCAACTATGCCATGCTTTGAATAGTTTGCAAAGAAGATGAGAGTTCCCTGTTTCTTCTTGACATTGGTAAGATATCATTATAATAACGTGCTTCACAGTCACAAATTAATTTAATTTTTCAGGATCCTATGAGCAGAGAAGCATAGTTATCCTATATTTATCCCAGTTCACAAACGCTCAGCTGAGGAGCAGAGATTAAGGATGCAAGTATCTATTATAAATTCTGGTAATTACAATTGCACAGCTTGAGCCATTTCATCTTCCATTTCTCATCTGACTTTGATACCTAGCACTCTTCCTGCAGCTGTATGAACCAAGCAGCTGCCTTTGCAGTCAGTGCCAGTATTAGATTCTGGCCTGTGCCTCCAGCACTTTTCCTTCAGCTGAATAGGCAGGCAGGCAGCTGCTTTTATGTATTAATATGTGAAGCTGGCCTTGCTTATTAAGGCAGCTGCGCATCTGTCCTTACAGCTGGGGGAAGGGTGTTTCCTACTAGGAACAGCTTATAAGAGCGGAGAGACTCCAAAACAAGGAGGGTATGGCCCTCTTTTCATCTCAAAGCTATATTGCTTAGGGCTGCAAAACTGTTTGATTTCATTAGGAAGTGTAAACAATTAATGTAAGTAATTGAGTACATTGAAGTTACCATTTTTTTCTTCTGCTTTTTATGTGTTTTAGACTGGTGACAAAGTTACTTTGTAACTTGATTTTTATTTTTTTTTTAAGCAAAAAGTGCTTTTACCACATGAGTTGAAATTCTGCACTGAATTTAAGATCATGTAACACTATCTCTTTAAATTGGACAATTAGTGTTAGGATCTGTTCACAAAAGTTTTAATGTTTTTCTGTGATTCTTATACACAGAGAGCGGTAAAATGGAAACCAGTGCATGGCCATCCTTGCTTGTAGCACTTGGCTGTTTATTCACAGTACTTTTGTGGGGTTTAAAGATTCAGATGAGTTTGAACCTTGAGCTTTTACTTCTGCCCTTATTTAGAGAAAAAGAATGAGTGCTTACGTTGCTGTTTGTGCAGCTTTGAAAGCTTTGCTGTATTTCATCTGGTCATCAACAGCAGCAGCTTGGTTTTGGAAGGCCTTGTCCATATGAAACTTCTTTCTGTAAAATTCTCAAGTAACATACGGGTTAGAAGAAAAGAAGAATGGGGATTAGTGAAAAGCCTGGAAGTGCTGTGTGCGACATAAAGCCATGCCATCATTGGTAAATGACATAAAGCTCACCACTAAGCTACTTCAGGCTTTGAGGACAGTATTGAAAGAAGTAGGAGAATTCTGCAGGGAACACCATAGTGTTTCTTGAAAGAGGAAAACAGGGAGAGAGCGAACAAGGTGATACTTAATATTCTGTTCTGAGTGGGCAAAGAAGGCTTCAGTGGCACAATACTGTGCACCTCTTGAGTCTCTAGCAGGCTTTCATATAGAGCTAGTGAAATAAAGGAGGTGTTTGAGGAGTAAATAGGAAAGCGTGAGAGGATCTCAGTATTGATGGGAGTGTGTTCCTCCATGTGATTGGGAGTCCCACGCACCATAAGCTGCTCTTGGAACATAAACAAACACCTCTTGGAAGAATGTGGCATGCTTTCCTTTGATGTTGCAGGGAGGTTTTGGAGTACGTGTAAGAAGTAGTCTTCCCGTTTTTCACACCCACCTTCTCACGCCTCATAGTTAAAATTAGTTTCTGTTCTTTCTTATGATATTTGCAGTATGCAGAGTGGAAGTGGTTTTTTAGGGGGTTATAATGAAAATCTCTTGTCCTTTTAGAAGTCTTCAGACCAAAAGTTTAGTTTGTCCTATACTATTTTGGGGTGACAGTTCAAAGTAACAATAATATTGGGTGTAATTTCTCCTTTGATACACAAATGAGGTTCTTTTGATGTGGGACAGTTGTTCCCATAGCAAAGCAACTCTTCAGTGCAGTTCATTATTAGCAGGCAATTGTTAAATGCGTACATCTGTTTATACTATGCAGACAAAACTGATTGTGGTGCTACCAAGCGAGCTTGCCTTGTACACTGTTCTGTACCTCCTGTTACTCGTCATGCTGAATTCTGTCAGATTTTGAATGCTTGGAGTTAAGTTATCCGTTGTAGTTTTTCCTTGAGTCTGCTGTTTGTTTGTTTTGCCTTTTGCATTACAGAAACGTTTCAAGCATTTCTGGAAGTACGTTGCTGTGGGTGTTTTTAATGGAGCGTTATCCTGCCCTGCTGCTGGGCAAATCCTTGAAATTTTATTGGGATAGCCTTCATCAGGCAGGTGCCTCATGCTTCTTGTTTCCTAATCCATGCAGACTGAGCTAGGATAGTAGGTGTTTGTATATGCATGGAGATTTCATAGGTGCTTCTGTTGAGGATTTTTTAATTCATCAGCTTCTCTGAGCAGTGGTCATCTTCATATGACTGTTATTTTCAGTCTCCTTTAGTGTCTACTAGCTCTTCTGCCAGAACAAGGGTGACTTGAGTGCTGACAGCTTTTCATGTACTACAGCGCAGTGAGAGAGGATGGGTGTTAGTCAAAAAGAAACGGTGATTTCTAGACTTCTTGTTTTATTTCTTCTGGACAGAAGAAGAATGTTTTGCATTTCACAGTCCCTTGATCCCTGTACCGGTCATCAGTCATATAATTAAGACTCAAGTATCATTTTTTGTGTTGGATAATAGAGATTGCCCAGGAAGATTGCTGCTGGTGCCAAGAATAACAGCTAGTAGTAGTGCTGATGTTCTCAGGGGAAGAAAAGAAAACTAAACTGGGACTTAGAAAAAAGTTAGCCTGTTTTTTCTGCTTTATGATGTGCATCCTATAGCAGTAAAACCAATGATGTTGTATACATTATACCTTGAATGTATACCTAAGGGACTGTTGGAGAAATTTGGTTTTCATTTTTAGCTTTAGAAAACTTATTTTTGTCACCTTAACTTTCTTATAGCTTTCTTTCATGTCATATAGACCAGAATTAAAAAGTGTTAAAGGAAGTCATGTATTTTACCATTTTTTTTGTGTTTTAATCATTTCAACATGAAAACAATTAGTTCATGTATTTGAAACCTACTTTCACTATAGAAAATGATTCATAGAAGGTGATGCGGTCATATCTTCTGATCTTTGCTGGAGGAAGAACAAAAAGAAAGTTGGCTTGGTTTAGACAATTAGCTTAAACAATTAGCTTAGATATTAGGTAAACAAGTACCACTGTTCGGGTGGTGAAACTCTGAGAGGGCGTACCTAGGGACTGTTTAAACAAATCTTCCCTTCATAGAAGTTTCTTAAAAACAGGTTAGATAAGTATTTGTCAGGGGTAACCTCCTGTAGTGTAAATGGGAAGACTGGAAGCCTCCTCCAACCTTTAATTTTTCTAACTTAAGTCAAGCATTTAAAAAGTGGCTGCTCACCAACGACTTGCTTTTGAGACCCTTTAAGCAAGTACAGTAGAAAATCCAGCTTTCCAGTGCAGTAGGTACCAGTAAACACTTCCAAATTTCTGCAGTAAACATTTCTGCATGCTGCATGTTAAAATACAGTCTTTTTTCCTAAGATTTCATGTTGCCTTGTAAGTGGCCCAGCTGGATGAGAAATACTCAAAAATACAATCTTGTAGTAATCTGCTCAACTTCTTTTGTAAATGACCATGAAATAATCAGAGAAGCATTTGGCTGAAATACTGATGGAGCTGTTATCCAGAATTGATTCCACCTCAGTTTCATTTTGTGCATTTCAATCAGTTCTTATTACTTTCCATTAGCTTGGTAAGTGCTCGAAGGAGCTGAGGTGGTCAGTCACACAACCTTATCTCTAAAACAGTTTACTAGCAAGCTTTGCTAAACTGTAACTTGAGTAAATAATATCTTTTCTGGCTCACCAAGAGCTTGCACTGTTTAGCAAGAAATAGCCTCGTGATGTGCCTTCTCAATTTCTGTCCCTCTAATTTCCTATTTATCTCGCCTATGCTATTACAAAAAATGTTTCCATTGAAGAAAGAATATAATACTTGCAGCTTTGCACCTGTATTGCTTTCAAACTAGAAATTGTTAGGGAAAAGAAAACATAAAGAAACACATGAATGTCCAGTATCACCATCACATGGCAGTGTTTAATACAAACGTACTCACACATTATAGTTTAATTAAAATCTGTCATTGCTTGATTGCTTGCTTGCATGCACATGCATAAACCAGTGTACTCCTGAAAAGGAAATTTTTTAAGAAGGGACCTTGGTATTGCCAAATGTATCAGTTATTTCACAGAAGTCATTTGGATATCAAAATCGGGAAATACCTGTTGACAGTGCTGAAGAGTTCTTAACTTGGAATTACAGTTGTTTTCCATCACTACTATGACACACTCTAGCAGCTTGGGAATGAGACTCTGCTATAATGTGTTGGAGGATGGCATCTTTAAGGCTGACACACTACTACACTGAAAAATCTCTGTATTTTCAGTCTTTTGATGGGTGTAGCTTAGTTACCTGTGTTTGATATCAGCCTGCACAATTACTGTGCAAAGCAGTTTGCTGTGAAGCACTTAACTGGCAACATCCAAGGCATGAACTAAGGATAAAACTCAGGTGTATGAATATTATTTAACTTTATTAGTCCTCACTTTTTTTATATTTTGGGTGTTTTTTATACTTTATTCAATTTTTTTTTTTGAATAATAATAGTGTAAGACATTTTTAGTCCTGTGTTACCTTCGCAGTTGTTATGTTTGACCATAAATTGTAGGTTGTAGCTAGAGTGGTGCTTATATTGCAATATCAAATGACACGAGTGTTATGATTTGTTCCTTTTCTATCACAAAGATGGATTAGCCTGTATTTGACATGCAGACTATGATGATGGTATTCCAGGAACATTCAGTAAATACTTCCCAATTTCTTCTCTAGTCCCTCCAGCAAATTTAATTTGGTTTCTTAAGTAAGGTTGAAACACTGGAATCACACCTGGGAAAGCTGGTAGAAAACCAGTGAAATAATTATGGTGGGCTAAATCTGTTGTCTGCATCATTACATGACAAGAGTGTGAGGATTCAACTGTTCACATAGCAAAAGGGAGCCCTTGGCCTTTCCAGAGCCACTTCACTGTCACAGTTGTAGCAGTGAGGTTACAATAGCTGTTGCCATACCGTTACCCCAGCTCAGCGGGATGAGCCAGCCTCCTGTTTTCTGCTGCCATTCAGAAATGCTGCTGTTGTGTCTCTCGGCCACAAACATTGCTCTTGGGGCAGAGAATCCCATGTACAGGCAAATCGAAGTCCCCTGCCATGGCTTTCCAAATCTTGTCTAACAAACAGTAATTGCAGTGCTAGCTGAACTGTAAAACTTGTGTTTCTGACTTTTACTGCAGTTGATGAAGACAAGACATAAAGGCATCATTTTTGCTTTTATTTGCTGGCTTTCTGGGTGTTAAGTGTGACACAATTCTAAAATCATGTTTAATCTTTTTATATATTAGCTTTTATATATCTTTATATAAGTTTTATTTCCATATTACAAATATCATGACTTTCCATATATTAAAATGATTGCTATGCAAAAAGTGCTATTTTAAGGTTTAGTTAATTACTCCCGTGTTCTGCCCATGGACAAAAGGCTAAAAATTTGATCACATGTGGTAAAGCTAAAGTTTAAGTATTTGACACAACATTTCCATTTCAGACCTTTTAATTGCAGTGTAGAGTAAATAGTAACTTTTTAACTGACGTAATTTTCTTGGTGCGTTAGTTGTGTGCAGCCATCAGTATTGAAGTTGAATAACTTCATCTTAAGCAGCACACTTTCTTCTAAGTTTCCTCTAATAGCTCATTGAAGTTTTTAAGTGTGGTTAGTGCTGAAAAGGGTCAGATGAGATGTGGCTGAGACAGGGGCTGAGAGGGTGCAGTGCAACATGCTTAAAGAACTTGGTAGATAGGCAAGAGGTGATGACAGCAGTGCTGAATGTCTGTCTTGTCTGTGAAGGGATGCACTCTATGTGTCCTGGTTGAAGATTGAATTTCTACAGGTGATAAATGGCCAAGCAGGTACTGAAGATGAGTCTATAGCAAAATACCTGTACCTGCTTCCAGGAGCTCAGCTATACTCTGGGCTTTGTGTGTTCAGTCACATAATCTCAGTTTATTCCCAATTATAAGAGAAACTGAATTGAACCTGGGTGACAGTGCCTGGGTTTGCCTTGTATACTCATTATTGTTATAACTAATACCACCAGCTGCAGAAGTTTTTTACTACAGGCATAAATCTTTCAAATACATAAGTAAATTCTTTCAGAGTTGATAAAAATCTTCAATGGAACTGACGTATCAATAGGCAAAAAACATTTGTGTAGTTTTTTTTCCTTTCCCTGCATGAGAAAACTTTCAGAATGATTCTTTCCCCCCCAAGAGGATTGCAGATTGCTTGGACCTTCAATACTTCCCTTAAATCTTTTGTGAAGTACAATAAACCTGCCTGTCCTTTTTATAGAGCAAGTGGTAGAATTTCACCCCCCATTTAAAATGCAGATAATACATTGTTTGGAGAAGTTTGGTTGAAAAGGTAGGCTAAGCTGGAATGAGTCGTCACCTAGGTGCTCTCTGTGTGTGTGCATGTATTGGGAACTTGATACTGTGGGAAAGCTGCAAGGCACCTTCTAAGGTGATGGAAAAGAAATACTGTACTACAATTAGTTTTACAAACGAGAAGAGGATTTTGTTATCGTGATTACTTGCGCTTTGCCCTACAACACCAGAAGGAAAGCAATAGCAGGAGCTGAAATTCTTGTGCGATAGGCAGAAAGAAAAGACTTAACAAGTGAAAGGTACAGAAGCAGTCTTGAGATCTCTCTTACTTCTGCTAACAAATATAACCACGGGCTCTGGCTTCTGAGATAGATTGAAGTGACAAGCAGCTCCCTTTTCAGTGGCCAAGCTTATTTAAACATTGGCTGGGACAAAACTATTCTTTGTTTTATTAGTATTGCTGAATCTTTAGCACAGAGTTGGCATTTGAGCCAAGGGCTGCCTTTACTACAGACTGGTTTCTAGCATTTTGAGTGCCCATTTGATTCCAGGCTTAGAAACTGAGTTTTCCGTTGGCTTTCATTTGCTTTAATGAAATAATATAATACACTGCCAAAGCCTGTTGTGATTTATCCTGTTCTCAATCTAACTAGTTCCTCTTGATCTCAGTTAGCAGTGGACAAAGGGATGGAGGGGTCACAAATCATTATCATATCCTTGTCTTCTGTGAGCAGAAGCAGGCAGGGTCCACGCTGGTATTGTCCTCAGCCACTCGCACTGGCTATCTCCCTTGTGCAGCTGCATTTGGAGCTGGGTCAGGGAGCCGGTGCAGGAAAAAACTGTCTTTTCTTTCTTTCTTTTATTATTCTTCAAATGTATTCCTGGTCAAGTTGGCAGCCGGAGGGGTTGTCCTGTCACAAGGACAGCATCAGGAGTGGGCAGGTAGGGCTGAAGAGGGCTCAGGCTGCCCTTTAAACAGCTCAGGTTTGTACTGGGCGAGCATGACCCAGCATCATAGACTCCCACATTGCTGATTCATTTGCAGCTCTTGGTTTTGTTCTGCCCTGCATGTGTGTAACCTTTTCCTTCAGCTCTTTTGAGGTAATTTACCATATCAGAGCCAGTGCATGCACAGCCTCTACCACAGCTCTCTACAACATAGTTCCTCAGAGTTTGAGGGTGGTAAGGTAAGCAGTTGAGGTTCTCAAGGAAGCTTGGGAAAAGGAAAAGAGAATAAAAGGTTAGAAATGGAAAACTAAAGGGTGTGTGTCCTGGAGATGTTCATGGAAGGGTGCTGGGTGGATGTGCTGGCCTTCTTTGCAAATATTTCCCTAACCATTTGGTTTTGTTCATGTGTGCCACGTGAACTCAGAGTCTGCCATAATTCACTGGCAGGATGTATTTAGTTTACTATTCCTGAACAGCTTTAAAACCTACTAAAATACAAAACTCATTCTTGCCTGTTGGAACCGAAGGTGAACATAGAAAGCATCTGATTACAATTTGCTGTAGAATGGTTTCCTGTGTTTGTAAAAGGGCTGTCCTGGGTTCAGCAGTAGCAGTCATTTTTCTCCTTCTTAGTAGTTGGTGCAGCACTGTGTTTTTGACTTGTGG
>JAOEHY010039783.1:0-31734 GCA_025447955.1 Psilopsiagon aurifrons | reverse complement strand
CTTGGTCAGGCGGTCTGTAACAGATCCCCACAATAATGTCTCCCATCGCTCTTCTCCCTTTAACCCTGACCCACAAACTCTCTATTGACTGCTCACCCATACTCTCCAGCCTATCCCTGACATAAATAGCAACTCCCCCTCCCCATCTACCAGGCCTGTCTTTCCTAAAGAGCCTGTAACCTTCCATTCCAACACACCACTCATAGGAGCCATCCCACCATGTTTCTGTGATGCCTATTATATCATACCCCCATAGATGTGCACACATCTCTAATTCTTCTTGTTTGTTCCCCATGCTATGGGCATTTGTATAGAGGCATCTGGGCCAAGCTCCAATCGAAGCCGGCTCATTTGCTGGAAATTTAGCTTCCGTTTTCTAAGATGCAGCCTGGACTCATCCTTAGCTGCCAGCTGCTCTGACACATCCACATAAGCTATGACATAGACTGTGTAGGGCATCCTCTTACCAAATCTATCATACATACATTTTATAGGAATATCCCAGACAAACCCCTGGGCATCTGTCTGTTTTCACTATATTTGTTCATTTTTCCTTGCAAAAATTTTCCTATCATCTATACAATTGTTCTCTCTCTCTCTCTCTCTCTCTTTTATTTTCTTTTTTTTTTTCCTGTTAAAATAGGTCCAAAATTATGCTCTAATCTATTTAATTAAATTAGATTTTGAACCTAAGTTAATTAAAGCATGTGAGGTCTCCATACCTATAGCACTGAATTACATTGATCTTTTCAAAGGTGGGCCTTCACTATATTTTGTTAAAGTATATTTCTCTTCTTTTCCTGCAGACTGAAACTACAGTTGTGTGCCTCCAGCTTGCCAGGCTTTTCCTTCAAAATTCTTTTGGACTTTAGAAATCTTTCTAGGCTTGGGCCTCTACGACATACAACCAAGTACAGACTATCAGCAGTTGTCAGAGGCCACATACTACGGCAGCCTGTGTCCTGCTGGTGCTGTGCTCATTGGCTCTTCTCAGGAGGAGTTACATGCTCCCAGAGCCCTGTGTTTTAATCATGCCTTCCCCTTGAAGGGAATGTTGCCCACTGTCTGTGCCTGCCATTTGCATACCATGGCTATGCAAGATCAACAAACCTTATTGTCACCAAAATTTAATTTGTTCTCACTGCTAGGAAGGATCTTTCCAATAACACAGTGAGCTGACTGAGAGGCGGGGGTTGGGAACTTTCCTGTCTCCAAGCACAGCAAAACTGAGATCCTCCAAAGTGCTGCTTTGCAACTGTAGGTAATAGCAAAGCACCCCTTGTTGGAGAAAATTTGGAAGATCAGAGGATGAAAAAGATCAGTTCATTGTCTCCTGAATCCGAAATCATTAAGGGTATGAATGGCAATTTTGCTTTACTGATTGTCATTTCTGTAAGATTGTTGATGTATTACAGAAGTGTCTTGACTGACTAAGTGGGAGAGTTGATAGTATCACAATCTGCTAGAGTAAAAGGAAAAGCTGTAAAGGCATTTGCAAACGTGTCTTAATTATGTCTGATATTTTGCATCTCTTTCTTTTCTGGTTAGAATGCATCTGTTTGTGTTGGCAATCCATGCAATCTAGTTGTGTAAATTACATGGATTGGATGACTCCAACATTCTGAACCCCAAACCTTTGAAATGTCCAGACAGAACTATTGTGACAGCCAAGAACAGTATCCTCTTTTCCAAGGCAGAAACACACAGCACCTGCATTACCCAAGATCTTTTCCTTCACACAGGTGAAGGTTTAAACACCTCTCTCACTTCTTTGTGAGAGTTGCAAAAGTTATCACAGCACATATCAAAGCAGATGTGTTGCCAGTGCCTCTCAGACCATTTCTCTATCAGAGCATGTCCCAGCCTCTCCACTGAAGAAGCACCTTCTGTGCCAAATGGGCTGGGAGCCATGCTGAGCTCTTTTGTCAGTTGGGCTCCTACAATCAAAATGGTCCAATCTACACCATCTACCAGGTCTGTTTACATATTAAAGCACACTGGTTGTCTATCAGTTTCATCATACAGCTGTGGAGTTCTTGTAGTAGAGCAAATAAAATCACTGCTGAAGTGAGGCTGGGATAGTCACAGTACCACCAGCCACATATTCAGGTCAGTAACGATATGAGGAAACTTGACATATTGACTTCATTTTCTTTTGGCTTTTAATTACAGATGTGCTGCCTTCCCCTGCTTTTTTTATTTGTTTGCTGTTTCTGAATTATGATAAGAAGCAGGAGAAGACATGAATCACAGGAGCAAAGGGAAAACAGCATTCTGAAAGATAGTGAAAATGAAGGCCTGGCTATGGCACCAAACTTCCCCTACAGGACAGCCTCCAGAGCAATAAAATGTTTTGGTGGGTCCTATCAGGTTGTTTAAACCATACAGCATTTGCATCCAGTCTTGGCCTTTACCTTGAAGTGCACAAATCTGACCAGGAAACTTGGCTCAAAATTGGAACTCCCGTGGAGTTTGAAGGGACTCACACTTGAGGTTTTGGAAAAGGCAAAGTAGAAGACAGAAATCTAGCTCTGACTTCCCAAATGCCCAAATCCCAAGCAGTATTTGGATGCAGAAATATTTTTTCAGCTCAAAGTACATGGTAATTATGGATGCTCCACTCTCAGGCACATTATGGTAGGCGTTTTCAATGTGAACAAAGAGCCCTGTTCTTCTGTTTCAATATTAAAGATAGAACAAGAGTATTTATTATTTTCTCTATTACACATTGTATTCATAAATTTTTTAAAGTAATGGAAATACATGCATTTTGGAGAAAGTCCTCTGAGAAAGAATTTTCTGGATCATGGCTAAATGATGTGAGAAGTTTTTACAGAGGCCAAGAGGCCCTTCTTTTTTGTTCATTTCAGTAGTAGAAATATCCTCTGCTAAGCCAAATGACCTTTTATTAAACAAAGAAAACAATACAATCAAGGGAACCAAAGTCATGCAGACGTCTGAAATCCACAAAGATGTACAGAGAAAAGTCTTTATTTTATTTTTCAAAAATGCACTGTTTGGCTGAGAAATGTCTATAAGCATCTGTGTGTATAAAACATCTGAATGAACTGAGTAGAAGAGACTGTGAACTCTGTATTTTTGAAAATGCTTTTGCTGAACACTGTAGAATGTAAGAGGATTCTGAAGAAGTTCCTTTCTGCTTGAAAAAAGCACCACAAGATGGCATCTTCTGAAGAGAATATCTACAATTAAAATGAAGGAAAAACAGCATTTTGTGAAGGACTGTTATTGAACATTTGGTGAGTATGAAAGAAAAATACAACAGGAACTAAGCAATAAGATGAGGAAGCATAATGTAATCTTTGGCATTTATAAATATGCAATCCATGACTGAAAGCATTTATATACATATTTAGTTTTGTGGCTAATCCTGTAATTATATTGTGCATGTATGTTACATACCTGTAACAAATGTACTTAAAGTACATTTTTCACCTCTACATATCAGATTTGGCCATAAGCTACTGAGCCAATAATGGTAGCTGCAAAATTCAAACACATCCTAATTCCTTTAATTAGTTCCTTCGATCAAAAATGTATTTTGCTAAATAATTATGGATTTAAATAAAAATGATGAAAAATCTGGAGATTTAACTGGCAAGGAGGTGTAGATGAGAAACAATATTGTTCCTTACTGGAGCAACTTTTTCTCTCTCTAAATATGTAGCTGCAGATTTGTGTGCAAAAAGATACCTCGTATTTTGCATATACACAGATCTGATATGTACACAGACACATTTCTCCTTGAAGGATATTTCTTTTTTCACCTTTTTTTTTTTCTCTGGACAACTATTAATGGTATTCCTGAATTAAGTTACTTTAAAGATAATATGACTTTTAAAGTGATTGAAAGAAGTACAAGTATACAAATAACCTCCCCTGTCAAAACATCAACAGAATTGTATCAGTAGGTGTGTCTTAAAGTATTGCCATTTAGCTTCTCTAGTATCAACATTAACTGCTATCTACTCCAAAATAAGTGATTTCATGTTTTCTGGCTTAACATGACTGGGGTTTTGATTGCTGCATACACACTGTCCAAAGTATGTTCTTTGTACGATGTGTACATACTGGCCTTTCTCTCTACCGCTGCCAAGGGAAATTCTTCCATGTCCAGGACAAAGGGGGATATGGTGGCAGGGGGCCAGGAGGAGGCAATGGCCTGCAGATCAACAGGCCAAAGTGGGGTGCTCAGCCCCCTGACTCCCCTCCAGCAAACAAAGCTTTAACAACCTGCTGGTCTTGAGATTCCTGAGATGAAGGGCTGGGCTGTCAAAGCAAATATGATCATACAGTGCCCTGGTTTTATAAACTGTCTGGGGAAGCAGGAATAGTGAGAATCAACAGCAGCATGTGCAAGCTGGTTTTCAGTCCTAAGAGAGATTTTCAGGGAACATAGTTGTCAGTAGAATGGCTCAGTGGTTTTGTTATGGATTCCTTTTTTGGCTCTGGATCTCCCTCTGTCTTCTCATAAGTACGAATAGGATAGATGGTTTCCTGTTGACATTGGTGTCTCTCTGTTCAGAAAGCATTTTTCTGCATTACTGGTGGAGCAGATGTTGGCATGGTAATTCAGATATTTACCAGTGTGGCTGTCAGCTTGTCCAGTGCCAGGAATGATGGCAATATATCTGCCTCTGGAGAAGGAACTGTCTGTTCATTTAGCCTTCCTCTTTTTACTGTGTACTCTCACAGAAATAAAGTAAAGGTTTGTGGTGATACATCTTAGATAACTGAGCCTGGGAGATCTGCCACATAAGCCGTTGAAATATACTTGAGTGCCTACTATTTACTATTTGAAATACTTTTTAAAGCCAATAAAATTAGGTCACTGAATCAGAACGCAGCAGAGATGTAGTTAAAGGTGAGTGTTATTCTTTCCACTTCCATATGCAGACTTCTAGATCAAGCACTTCTGAAAAATAGCCCGAGATGAAATTTGTTATATTAAATTCAGACACTAGAGAACATCCTTTCCCTAATTATGAAAGTTTTGAAATATTTCAAAATCTGAAGCTGAATATTTTTTGCTTCAGATAATTTAATTGAATATCCCAGTTCTTAACACATCCATTTGCTATGAGGTCCTGTCATAAAATCTGGTTGCTTCATAGCAAAATACCTTTTATAATATTATGAGAAAATGAACAGCACAATAAAAATTCAACAGAAAATAGGTTTTCTGAAAGTTATTAAAATATGTTGCCACCATCTGTAGAATGATAATCCTTTTCCCTATATACTGTAATTTTACATCTCTGCAAGTTTATATGGATAAATTAAATCAATTGGCATTGTGTGCTTTTGGATTTAAAAATCCAGGACATTGGATTTTTAGATCAAAATGTCAAACCCAAGATTTAAGTCCTGGTCATTTGCCAAATGGTTGAAACCACACAGCCAGCAATTCTGCTTTATGATTAACAGATCTCTTATTTGCAAGTATGGAATTTATGGTTTCCAGTACTGTGATAATATATTTTCATTTATATCAAGCATAATAGACAAAAAACTATATATATGTGAATGATAAATGAAGGCAGGGGAAAACAGGGAAGTAGACAAAAAGCAAGAGCCACGATATTATAAAACAAAATGTGGAAGGAAGTTTCTAGTATATTCTGAGGTTCCTATCAGTCACACTGAGCCTTTCACAAACTTCCAAATTATGTCAGCCTGTAAAAATGGATTGCTTCACTTTCTAGGTAAGTCGGTGATATGTGACTGCAGTGAACACAATGCCTTTATAACAGTCATTAATCTTCATGGAAAAAAGTACTCTATATGCTCTGGAATGTATTGCATCTATTCTCCCCTGAAACCTCATCATTGCTCCTAGTAATTACCATCTGTTTCTAATTTCTGTGTCGGTGGTAAAGACTATTCAAGCTTCTGTACACAATATGAGCTAAGATAGCTAATACATTTTTATATAGTGTGGCCATTTTTCTTAAAGCAATACATAAAATTTAGCTTGTAAAGCAGAATATAATGTACTTCTGCTGATGCTGATTCTATGCCAGTTTAAACAAAAGTAGGAACTGGATGCAATTTACAGATCTTGCTGTGAGCAGCCCATATATTCAGCTTGAATGTGTGTCAGATCACAAAAAGTCCTTACAGAACAAAATTTTGTTGCAAGAACAAAAAAATTAAAAAAAATTAATCCTGTATCAGCACATTTTTCTGACACAGGCAATTAGCTAATGTAAAAAGCATCCTTGTGTAAAGGAATCAAGTTATCTTTCACTCCTGAAAGATAAAGTTGAACACTCATTAGGAAAACTTCAAGATTTGCACTATGGACTTTGAACCAAATTGGGCACTCTTGGAATCTCTATTTTAACATAGATCAGATGGCTGAAGGATCATGATGTAGCAGTTCTGAGCTTCTGTCTTACCTGGCTTCAATTTAAACTCTTGCAAAGCTTGCAAACTTGCAAAGATTTTTCAAAAGTAGAATAGCTTGACCAGCAGGTTGCGTCTACCCCAGGGTTCCTCATCCTGCTTGAAGGTTTACTTGGCTTGTTTGTTTTAACCCTAGATGATAAGGAAAACCCACATAATGTGACCTTCCAACCCACGTGCCATCAGCTTAAAAATAATGATTTCTCTACTGACTGTCATATTGGGTCAATTTTTGAGGAAAACATAAAATGCCCCAAAAAACTACAGATTCCGTGAGAAATTCTAAAAGTCAAAGGCAACATTTTAAGAATTTGAACTCCATGGTTTTGGAGGAGTAGGTGGAAGGAATTCTCCCTTGAAGACAGCAGGGCAATACTTCAAAAAAATCTTAATTCCTCTACCCACTGAGCTGAGAAGCTGCATCACTCTGGCACATCAGGCAATTTTTGGGCATGATCCAAAACCCACTGAAACAAATGGAAACAATCCAGTGGTGAATTTTACAGTTGATTCCATTGAGTCTGTCTAGCAGGTATCTCATTGCATCTGTGATCTCTACTTCACACACCCACAAAAAGTAAAAGGGAAAAATAAAAGACAAGACAATGTCATAGCCCCCAGTTGATAAGATTTTACTTGTTCTTGCAGGTATATTCATCTTATACAGGCCACAGCTGTCCTGTTTTGATGTTCTGATGGACCCTAAACATACCTCTGTCTATCATGAGGAAAAGAGCTCCAGGGCCTTCTTCAGGATCCTCTCTTCTGGCAGCACTTTACACTGTTCAGGAGCACTGAAATACTGCTCTTTGGATCATGGCAACAATGAGTAGGATGGATAATATGCATGGGTTGGGAGACAACAGGTACTTGCCAGCCCACATATTTTACTTATTTGTCCAAGCTTGACAATATTTTCTTAACTTGATGCCAAAGTATCAGCTTATCTCGGCTTTTCTTTGAATTGGGATCTATATTATGTATCTTTAGAGAAATACAGCTGTAGATAAAAGAGTTGTTTGGCTTTTCCTTTAAATTGTTGAATATGAATGCAACAGGAGATTAAATAATGTGGAAAGGGAAGGGATATCTAAGCTAAAGAACAGTGTTGGCACAAGAACTATCATGCATAAACCAGCCAGGATCTTGGCCTGGATACCATAATAATTCAAATAATCAGAGCAATATTATTGTGTAATTACTTTCCTGGGGTTATAGTATGGACTAGAAACCTCACCAATTTTGAGATAAATTTATGAACAGGACTAGATGAATTGGCTTCTAAAGTAGTAGGGGGCTTGAATCAGTGACACAAGAAGTACTTTCCAGTGCTGGATCATACAATCATAAATTAAACTACTGCTGCTCTACTTCTCTACTTCAAGTAGTAGCATAGAGGAAGAAATTAGTTTCATGTCTCTATAGTCAGTTCTCTGTTATCAGTATGGTATGAGATTGAGTTATCCTGGGTGATGGTATTGGAACGTTTTGGCCAGGCCAGATTAAGGCTTAATCTGACAGAAACATGGATTTTGCTTCCGACATCCATATCCCTAACAAATAAACTCAGACTAGAGCTGAATCCTGGAGCTCCTGGCTGCTGGTGTTGAGCTCTTGAATATTCCAGGCAGGGAAACTTAACATGGGCAAAACGCTTAATAGTGTGGAACCACTAACCCTTTTACTGCACTGCCAGGCTTGAAAATGCTGAGGAGCTCAGCGGAGACACCTAGGCAGCTCTGCAAAATTAAGCTTAGCTCTGGCTTAATGCCAGTCATGCCAGAGCCTGCTAACTCAATAAAGGGCAACCCAGCTGTGCCTGTGTTTCCCTCTTGCTGCTCTGCATTGCAGGAGCTACTTTTGGCCTGAAAATGGGCTAGACCTAACATGGCTGGGTGCAGCTACCTGTCTGCAATAAACTCTAAAAATACAGCCCGTTACAAACAGAAGCACAGACCCCAGTGTGATCCTTTAGGGGCTAGGAAACAGCTGGTTCTTTGAAGACTTTTCTGGTGAGTAGTGTTGGGAAAGGTTGCTTTATTGCCTACATATACATCTTTTATTGTCTACATATACATATTTTATTGCCTACATAGATAACAATGTGATTCTTACTATTTTGATGCATTAATGACACAGGATACATACATACATTATGCACCATACTGCACCCAAAATTTTAAACTTGATAAAACTTTCCGTTCCTATGGAACTTCTTAAATTTGCCTCTTACAGGTTCTGTGCAATGGCAGAGAAGTTTCTCTGCTCCAAATTGTTTTGTTTTGTTTTTTTTTCTAAAAGTATTCGGCCAAAGGAAGACACCTGTTGCATAAAATTTCACATATATGGTTTACATTTCCAACATTATAAATCTCTAACTATCATAACATGGAATGTGCCAGACAATCTGACAGTCCTCTCATACACATCATCTCCTAGCTGCTCTCTTAGATTACTAAGTGTTGATCGTAATTGCAAGAAGAGTTCCTTCTCTGGAGAAAGCCTTTTACTGTTTTGAAAGGTCTTTTCTATGAAGCAGAAATCCCCTTAATTTTAAAAGTATTTCCCTAGAAATAACTTTTTCTTTCCCACACCTTATTCTTTGAAGCCTGGATGCCTTCAGAGCCCTGGCCTTAGGACCAGAAGGCAGATGCTGTAATCCCTGGAATTCCCAGCCCTTCCATATGGCAAAACTACTTGTGAAATGTGAATCCTGGAAATTCAGAGTTCCTGAACATGATCTGACAAAAGAAATAGTTTTACTGGCAAAAATCCTAGCTGGCCCTATTTTTACTGGCAAATCCAAGGCACTGGTCTGAACTGTCCAGGACAGCAGGTGACTGGAGATCATCTCTCTGGTCAAGGCACACAAAGCTGGCCATTCATGAGATCCAAACTGAAGAGGAGGTTTGTATTTTTCTCCCTGGTAAATCATGTGCTGAAAGGTAGTATTGAAAGTACTAGGCAAAGAAGGGAGCTGACATACTCTTCCCTGGAGCTGGGCAACCTCTTCTGAAGGCATGAATGCTAACTAGGGCAAATAGCCTCCCAGTTCTAGATCACATATATAATTTCTCTCTGAGTCTCAAGGGATTCAGCCTCAGAGCTCCTACTTCCCAGAGGAATACCTCTAGGCTGTAATCAGGATTGCAGAGCAGGGGCTGCCTCCAGTGTCAATAGGAATAAACAGCTGGGTGGGCGAGGAACAGAGCTGTCCTGCACAGTGAATGGAAGGAGAGCGGTGACTGTAACTCCTCATTGCTACTGCCCAGCATGGGTGTCCAGCCTTCCCATCATTTGATGAAGTTGCTTCCAGTTGAAGGAGGTCAGAAAAACCTGAATGTGTCTCCAACACTGATTAATGTCTGATATGATCTAATGGCCAGGGCTATTCTCACACAGGCGAGCTTTAGCTGAATTGAGTCCCAAAACCAGACTTCAGCACTACAATCGGATAAGATTTGCAAAAGATGCCTGCATTTTTTCATCTGGCTGGGATGTGAGTGCTGCATCTGTGACTCAAAATAACTGGATGAAAAGGCCAATCAAGGCATGCTTCTCTGTTAGCTAAATAATAGCTTGGTGAAGCTAAAATCTCTAAACAAACCTGACAGACTTTTATGCACTTCCACAAGGAGGAATTTTAACATATGTGCCTAACTGACTTCATCTTTGGTAACCCATGAAAAATGATAGGTGGATGGTTAATAGTTGGTGCCAGAATCAACATTCTTTCTTTTCCTAGAAACTGAAGATTTAAAGATTTTCCCATCAAAAGGATTTATGCAAGGATTTATGGATCCTGAAAAAAATTGGCTTAACCTGTATTATTCCACTGTCTTTGGAAATTTTATTTTTAACTAACTTTTTTTTTAACATAAAAATAGTGAGCACTCCTTCATGAAGTTCATGAGATCACATTGTAAGCCTGCTCAGTATCTTTTCCTTTATTTAACACTTTTGGAAGACTTGTCATAATACTTATCACCGGAAAAGCTGCTAATTGGCACAAACTCTATATACTAGTAGTAATACATTGTTCAGTAATGAAAAGCACTACATCCACACATGCAGAGCTCTAGAATTTGTTATTCAAATTAACTTCTTTTCTCTGGCAGCTGTATCTGCTTTTCCTCACCTTAACAACAATGACCCAGAGATCATTACTTTTGATTTATTCTGGTGTAAATGACAATGGGATTATGTCTTTATCAATTTATTTGCAAAAAGGTTGTTTTCTGACCTGTTCTGAAACATTTGAAAGGGCATAAACACTGTAAAGGTCTTACAAATGGTAGCAGTAATGAAACACAAGTCCACAATGGCACTGCTTTGTCATGCAAATTTTAACTGTGGTCAGAAGTTCATCAAAATATCAGTAATAAAAAAGAGAAGAGCTGAAGACAGAATATGGAAAAAAAAAAAATAGACAAATATTCACCCAATTAGGATGTTGTCAGATCAGCTGGCCCTGCTGTAATTCACCTTACAAAACTGCCTGAAATAATTTCCAAGCTACTAGTGATTGTCTTTGAGAGCACACAAGGGAATAGTGAGGTTCTGAGAGCCTGGAAAATGGCAAATGCAGAGACTATCTTTAGAAATGGGAAAAAGGAGTTACAGAGGGCTTACAGAGGAATCAACCTCAGTTCCTGGAAAAGTACTGGAACAATAATCAGCTAAACTATTTGTAAGCACTTGGAAGATAATAGAGGCAAGCAAGAGCCAACATGGATTTGTTGAGAATAAACCTCTCCAAAATAGCTTCACTTCTACTTATGACAAAGAGGCCTTGTGGACAGAAGACAGTCAATAGATGCTAGATATCTCTTGACTTTAGTCAGAATTTTGACAATTTCTCACATAGCATTCTCATAAGCAATTTTAAGAAATATGTTCTTAGTAAACTATAGTAAGATCAGCGCAAGACCAAAGCAAAATGGTAAGTAGGATTGCTATTTGTCTTAGAGCCAGTGTAGGGGTTTGGATAGAGATTGATGCTATTCTTTATGGATAACACTAAATTGGGATAACCCTCAAGCACACTAGAAGGCAGTAGTACAATCCTCAAACTGGAAACACAGTCCAAAAAGTGGGAGTTAGGTCAGTAAACATACTCAGGGATATAGAATGGCCTGTGCAAATAATCTGATCAACAGGTTGGGTAGCAGTTCTTCAGGAAAACCCCAGAGGGTTATAATACATCACAAAGTCTGCTTGAAACAACAATGTCATGTAGCTGGGGAAAGAGGCAAATATTGTTCTGAGATGTATAAACAGAAATTTCATCTATTAGGTATGCCTGTTCAATATGATAAGACCACAGCAGGAGTACAATGTTGTGTTTTCAAGGTCTTTATTCAAGGGAGGTATAGACTATTTGGAAAAAGTACAAAGAACAACGATCTGAGGTCTAGAATATATGATCTATGGAAAAAAATATGCCAAAGGAATTTAGAGTGTTTAGACTGGAGAAGGGGTGGCTGGAGGGGGTGATAACACTCTTAAAATATGTAAAAGGTAATAAATAGAAACAAATGTTCTGTCTTTAGCAGGCAGAGATTGTAGGCGCTGTAGCTCAGACCCAAATGACAAAACCCTGTCAATGACCAGAGCAAAGATTGGAACAGGCTGTTCAAGGACATTGCAGACTCTCTGTCGCTGGATGTTTTGAAGATCAGCATTAGACAATCATCTGCCAAGAATGGTTTGGATATAGCCAGTCTTCTTGTGGAGAAGGATTTGGTGACTCCATGAGGTTTCTTTCACTCTGTTTTCTATGACTTATGATAAATATAATCTGACAATAAAACTCTGTATTTTGGCCCTTTAAATTCAGTATGTGGACGTACTGTTTCCTTCTAAAACAAGGTATTTTTATAGTATCATGTTGCTAAAGAGACCACATTTCAGGCAAGGAAAATGACGCAGTTGAAAACAACCAAAATTTCTTCAGTACCTGCTGTGTTACACTTACAAGAAAACAAAATGTTCTCAAACTAAAAAGTACAGCACATAGTTTGGTTAGTGTACTTGGATGTGGCTTTCAGTGAGAAGTTATGTAGCACATACTTGCTGTATTGGACATATTGGACTGTGTTGTTAAGGCAGTGCCTGTAGCAAAGACTCATCACCCCAAGATCATAAACCACCCTAAATGATGAGAAGCTTCTGACTCAATTTTTCACTCAATTTTTAAACCACATTTTTATAGTTATCTCACTACACAATACAATTATTAATGACTATTACATCTTTCACTGCGTTTGCATAGTTTTAGTGAAATTTGTAATGCAACACAACACACCAGTGCAACTACAGCATGCAGCTTTCCATAAGGGGTCAGTGTCCAGATAGCAGAGGAGATGCTGGGACCTGTGTCCCTGAAGTCTCTGAGCTGGTGCTCCTGAGCCCTGTGGCAGCACTGGGAGGCAGGAATGGGAGACAAAGGTGCCTGTCTGCTCATCTGACCTGCTGCCTAGGGAACTTGTATCAGAGATGTTCTAGAGAAGCTGATGAGGCTTGTCCAGCCCTGGGTGTGTTGTCTCTTGCTGCTTTTCCACAGGGGAAGCAACAGCATTGTCAGGAACAACCTGAAGCATATCAGGCAGTACTGCAAGGCTCCAGAGGTGGTGGTTAAGGTTAAGAGGACTCAGGTGGTGTCCTCTCAATCCTGGAGATGATGGTGTAGTATTCCAGGGGGACTGAATGGATTCTACAAATAAACAACTAGTTTCACTGCTGATTTTAATGAGGATTCAGCTTTTATGACCCTGGGACCTCCTTTGAGGATGAAGGACTGCTTGGAAGAGATGGATTCCGCCTGACTAAGTGAAATAGGCCACCTTGGTGAGGAGAGCTTTAAACTAAGAGTGATGGGGAAAGGAGAGAATGATCAGTGATAAAGTGGTAGACTGTTTGGAGTGTGGGGTGATATGGGCAAAAACAATGCAGGAGGTTTCTAGTGTGCATTTGATAACAACACTCTGACACAAGTGATCAAAGAACCAAAAAGAGTACAGGCTCTGCTGGACGTACTTGCAAACAAGGAACAACTGCTTGGGAACGTGAAGACTGGGAGCAGCCTTGGCTACCGTGAAAACAATATGGTGGGCACAGGACAGAAAGCAGAGTCACAGACCTGAACTTAGTAGGCCAGATTTTGACCTAGTCAGATACCTGCTTGGAAGAATTCTATGGGAATTAGTTCCGGCGGTTCTGGAGGGCTGGTTGATATTCAAGGGTTACCT
Organism: Psilopsiagon aurifrons; assembly: GCA_025447955.1. NCBI lineage: Eukaryota > Metazoa > Chordata > Aves > Psittaciformes > Psittacidae > Psilopsiagon > Psilopsiagon aurifrons. Next base: position 18,055 of record JAOEHY010039783.1, on the reverse strand, counting down.
TCTTCAAGATCAAGGAACTTCCATTCTTATATACCAGAAGTTAAGCAAAGGCAGCTGATGGCCTGTACGGCTGAACAAGATGTTCCTGGTAAAACTTAAACACAAAAAGACATGGAAGCAGCGGCAGAAAGGGATATGGAGACGCTGCAAACAGGGAGAGAGCTATAAAAGTCAAATTCCATCTGGAGTTGCATACAGTGAGGGATGTGAAGGGCAAGAACTTCTATAGGTAAGTCAGCCACAAAAGGAAGACCAGGTAAATTTGAATGGGGCAGGGGAACTTCTGACAAGAGTCTGCAAAAGTATTCTCTTGGCTTCAGTCTTTACTGGTAGGACAGCCCTTCAAGAATCCCAGACCTCTGAGACCAGGGAAACGTTTGGAGCCATGGAGTCTTATCATTGGTAGAGAAAAATCTTATTAGAAAACACTTTAACTGGACGTATACGTCTATGAAACCTGATGGTAAACTCTGAGTGCTGAGGGAGCTAGCTAATGCCACTGAGAGGCTACTCTTGATTATCTTTGAAAGGTTATGGCAAACAGGGAAGATTCCCAGGGGTTGGTAGAAAGCAAATGGTACCCCTATTTTCAAGTAGGGAAAGAAAGAGGACCTGGGCAACCTCAAACTTTATTTCAAACCCTGGTAAAGTCCATGGAGCAAAACCACCTTGAAAACATTTCTAAGCACATAAAGGACAAGAAGGTGATTTGGAGTAGTCAGCACAGATTTACAAACCTGATACTGAGGTGACTGGCTTGGTGGATGACGTGTGAGCAGTGGAAATTTTTTACTTGGACTTTGGTAAAGCTTTTGACACTCACTTTCTCCCATAATTATGCACTGGACTCTCTATTCAGAGACAGATTTCATAAAGGAGGAGGGGTATGACATTTTCCTGTTTTCCTTTGACAATTAATAGCCTTGTGATGCTTCAAACTCTTGACAAACTGCATTCCCAGCTGGAAGAATACATCATGTCATTGTTTAAATTGTCTTGAATCCCTTTAGGCTACAACAAGTAGTATAACTGCAAATAGTATAACCAAGAGGTTCCTTTTCATCTTTGCCTACCATTGGGATGTCACTTTGATAGCAGTTTGTTAGTCAGGCTAAGGCTATCAAAAATCACGTCACCAAAGTCTGCGGTGATGATTTTCTGACTCTGGTCCCTGAAGTTGGACTACAGATATATAACTGGCTAGATGAACTCATATAGGGTAAGAAAAAACAAAAAACCAAAAAAAACGACCAAAAAAGCAAACCAAAACCCCCTCAGTTTCATCAGTCTGAAGTAATTATACAGTTATCTAGGGAATGAGAAGGTAAACTTCAGCCAGTAATAACTAATTGACCTTAATTCATTAACCACTGCATTGAATAGTGCATGCACAATCACTGTAGTTGCTTTTCTCTGTCTCCTAGATGCAGAAATCCGGACAGCCACCAAATTAGTGAAATGCTTAGGAATGTGCCGGTTTCCATCACTCCTGGATGCCTAAGCATGACAGTGCAATCTTGCACTTAGCCCATGAGGATCAGAGCAAGAAAGCAAGCAAAGTAAATGATTTGCAATGATTTCAAAGTGACATTTTGGGAAATAGTATGTCTGGATAAGTAGGATATTTTCAAGGAGGAATCTACAGGTGCCAATTTTGCTGCTGACCTGCTGGGTAGTTTTCAGGAGGTCCTTTCAGTTCTTTATGATATATTTACACCATCTGCACATGGGGATTAAAATGTCTCTTCAGAGTGCTTTAAGATTGATAAGAGCTGTAACAATGATTTTCACAGGACTTACCCTCAAAAGAAATATTTCAGGCAAAAAAAAGATGCCTCACGCTTCCAGTGATGCCATGCTAATCAAGGGTTTATTCCAGGCATAACTTGTTCCATGGTTTCGTAAAAAATTAAATGTACCAGACAGCCGAATGTATTGACCCTGTGCAAATAGGTACTTTGCTTGAAAAAACTAGGAAAATTGATCATTGTTTGATATTTCTTTAGTAATATAAAGTTATAAAAATATACACAGCCTTCTAGCAATTCATCTCAGCAAAACCTGCCAGCTAGACAGATCAGTGTTTATAGCAGCCTTTTCATTTCAAATTTTGGCCAGAACATGCTACTGATATATCTTCAAATGACAGATCCACACAGCTTAGCAGTTGAATACTTTTAAAAGCATATGGTACATGTGATGAGATGTTAAAACTTACTAAGCAGATACTTGGTGGGTATCAACTTGTAAGCAACAATATTTCACATTTGAGAAATACCTTAATGCTGTTTAAAAGTGATCATTTAATAGAAATTTTATTTAAGAGTCATGGAAAAAAAATATTTTTTAATACCTCAATGATGGCCCCAAAACAATAAGGTGCTTAAACATGGTACAGTGGTCTAGCCACAGATTTATGCAAAGCACTAAAAGAAACTCTCATCCATTAATGTCAGACAGGGTACTCACACACTAGATCACTGGACTGTAGAGCAGCTGCAAAGTTTTCCTGTGTCTGTACAGCTGTATCCGGTCTTTCTGGATAACTGCTCTTATTTATAAAGGGTAGCTTTTCCTTATTAATTTAGTGCTAGGTTTTATTATTTTAGCCAGTTTGCTTCTTCAGTTCTCCCAGTGTACTAATGCAGAAGTGACACAATGCACTTAAAATTCTAGCAGTAGCTGGGTAACTGGACAGGTTTTACTTTAGACTAATAAAAACAAGAAGCACTTAGCATGTCCCTGGGTAAATTAATACATGGTTTTAGTATAAAGGAGTCATTCATCATAAGAGAAGACTAAACTCAATGACCTAGTGAGCCCCATCCTGGTCAAGGTTACTGTGAGACAAGAATCAAGGCCAAAAATTTCACCAAATATGTGAAATGAGTGCATCTTTTTGAATAGTTCTCAAAATTCTCAAAAATGTGTCTCAAAACCCGCATTTCGCATACCCTTGTTCCATCATTAATTCCAAACAAAATGAACATTTATGACATTTAAGTCTTGCCAGTTGCAGCTCATGCATGAAACCCTGGCCTATTTGTGATTTCAGTACGGGCAGGATTTCACCCCATATTCTTGACACACTGTAACTCTATCCAAGGTATACCACAGAGTTGTCATGAAAAAATAAAAAAAAAATAGACCGGGAAAAAAAAAGTTGTCTGCATTAAAACTGCTTCTGTTTTCTAAATTTTCCTGTTAAGTAGAATATTTCTGTTGGTATTTGCTGAAGTACACATAAAACTGATTAATAGAAAGAGTGGGTTTTTTTTTAAACTCTAGCTCTAATCGGAAGATATCACTTCATATTATTTGGCTGACATTTCAGCAGCAAATAGTGAAGTTTCTGTAATGGAGAAAGAGTGTCAAATGTGTGCTTTGCAGACTTGTCAACAAAAAGGATTTTACTAATCTCATCATGATCAGATAATAATACTACATTTGGGCATAACATTCTGAAGAGTCCAGTTTCTTTGTCTCTCGCATAGGAGCTTCAGACTTTCAGAATACCATAAAAAACAAAACAGCAGTTAAAACTAGAGGAAGAAATTTCCCAGGAATATAAGGTCGTGTGTAGGACACTTGATGGAGCAACGTAGCTCTTTGCAGGAAGAGGTGATAGACCTAAATAACCTGACGTAGCAGTGTGCAGAGACGCTAGCTTGGGCACCAGAATTTGTAAGACTGTGTTAGGCAGCACTGAACAAAAAACTAATCTGCCTGAGCAGGCAGGGCACAGCATCACCACCAACACAGACTGTATGTTTTGTCTTGGAGCTGCCAAATCACTGCTGGTTTACAGGATGCAGAATCACAGGTCAAGCCTGGAGACATCTAGTCCTGACAGAGGTCAGCTACAGCACCTTGCAGTATTGTATCCAATTGTATTTTGACTGTCTCAGAGGATGAAGACTCTGCAACCTCTCTGAGCAACCTGTTCCAGTGCTTGGTCAACTTCACATTAGAAAGCCTGCCTTTTTCTACACCTCAATGGAATTTCCTATATTTCAGTTAGTTCCCAAGGCCTATTGTCTTGTCACTGGAAATCCTGGAGAAGATCCTAGTTCTGCATTTTCAGTGCACCCCGCTATCACATTCATAAGACCTACCCTTCAGCCTTCTGTCCTCCAGGCTGAGCAGCCACAGCTCTCTCTGCCTCTCCTCTTACGACAGATCTCCTCACAGCACTGTGCTGTACTCCATAGCATAGCTGTGACCTGAAGGAGATTTTTTAAATATCATCTTACAAGAATCTTAATTTTGCAGCCACATATTTCCTGATTACTATGATCCACATACAAGAATATTATAAATCCATTTTCCTAAAATATCAGGAGAACATTAAGTGAAAAGGAAGTATAAGTTCAGGTCTCCTGTATCTGACAGACCAATACTGGGGGCCGTGCTGGAAGTTAGTGATTTCCTGAGAAATGTATGCCTGAAGCTGAGGATAAGGTTTCATCCTGTGCACATCTGTAGACTCCTTAGTCCCATATGTAAGCAAGACTTTTTTTTTCCTTAACTGATGTCCTGAGAACTCCTTTTCTCTTCACCTTCCTCTATGGGCTCTTTCTTCAAGTGACATCTGGTTGTGTCTTCTGGATAGAGTTCAGAGACTGGGAAAAGAACCAGCTATGCTGGTTGGTTAAATCTTCATTGTTCTCTCTCTTGGTCCATGTTACAGAGGCCTTGAAATGCATTATAAGCATACATACTGTATATGAATGAATGAGGTTGGATTGGCAGTTATCCAACAATGACTGTGCCTAAATGCAATTCTAACCCTAACCACTTCACTGAAATGCTGTAACAGGACAGCATCCTGTTGGCACCACACCACGACTTAAAAAAATGTGAATCTGGTTTCAGCTCTTTGGGGATTTACAGTTCCTACCAGCCTTTAGTTGCTAGATGTCACAGCTTTTTCTGATAGTAGTCATCCTAACCAAAATATTGTGCTTCTGTACTATAGCAACTGCAGGTTTTTCTTATCTGCTCTGGGCCCCAAATGAGTGGACAGTAGCACTGAATTCCTGCAAAATTTATATAGTCAACAGCTGGGTCCTTGCTGCCTTATAGGGAGTGTACTCTGATAGAGAATGCAGAATTGTGCAGAATGTTACACCATAGGGCCAGCCAGATGCCAGGATGTGAGCTCGTGCTTTGGGTTTATGCAGAGGTCTGCGTTGTATCTGGTGTAACAGCACTGGAGTAGCAGCCTGGTGGCAGATACGTGGGATTTGTCATACTGACCTTGCAAGTCTCAGGCTGCCCTTCAGAGGCAGGTGTGCCCATTGGGTGTGTAACACACAGCCTGCCCATGAGTTTAGAAAGGACTGGAATTACCTTTTAAGTTGTGATTCATGAAACTGGGCTTCCTCCTGGTCTCTGCACCTATAGCCTGGGTTTCTGCTTCCACTCTGGCTCAAGTGTGGACAAAACCTTTTCCCTGCTACCTCAGGCACTGTGCCATCCCTCAGTAATCATGTTTTCTTCTGTCTACTGCCACAGAGCAAGGCTGAGCTGTTCTTTGAAAGATACACAATTCAGCTCTTAACATCAGAGAGCTCACTGGTATGTCAGTAGATTCTAATCCTACTATCCTACTTTGAAAAGTTGATCCTTTTTTCCCTTGGTTGCTGTTATCATTTTATTTGCACTTGTATTTATGCTTACATCACAGTCACAACTTATACTTACAGATTTCCCATTAATACATTTTACTTACTCAATTATTACATTATAGCAGTACTATAGTGTGCTTTCCATACCCATCCTCTAGGCTTACAATCTCTTTCACAAAACATATCACTAAGATATTCAAGCATGATTTATACATTTGTTGAGAAGAGATTGGAAAATAACCCCAAATGAATTTCACACAGGCTGCTAAACAAGTGACACATCTTTCTTTTTTGATCAGGACTGAAATAAAGCCATTGACAGAGGTGTGGAAGCTTCCAAAGGCTGATGCCATTCCTATGAGTCATTCGTGATATAAACACTTGTAAGGTTAATATTCTTGTGTATTTTTTATCCATACATATGCATATATACATATAGCTATTTATATGGACACAACCTGTATACATCCTCAACATTGGTATGTTTTAATTGCTCTTTCATTAAATTGTTTGAAAATTGTCTCTTTTCCTGACATAATAAGACATAAATACAAGTAGTCAAAGTAGAGATGAATAACACTGTAGAAAGAAGTAATGTAGATTTTAAATCCACAAATGAGGAACTTTATAATAGGCAGATATGTTTTAAAAAGTCTCTGAAATTTCGGAGTGGAAAGGCAGCAATTGGGCCTTATGGGACTGTCATCACTATGCACAGGCTTCCCTTCCCTCTCTTGCACATGTGGTCCTAATTGCTGTGTTGGCGAGACTGAAGCTGGATTCTTCATGAACTGGCTGTAACATTGGCAGACATTTACTCATCCACTGCTAATAGTTTTTAATGGAAAATCTGTATCCATTCATGCTAGAAAAATGCTTATGTTAAAATAGAAGAAAATCAAGGAGAGAAAACCAGATATCAGTAGCTTTTCCAGTTGCCAGCGGTAGATATTCTACTACTTTATTAGCATTTATTATATGAAATTTGAAGGCAAAACAGTGAATGCGATCAAAGATAAAAAAATGTTTTGCAGAATTGCACATAGTTTTGACCATATTTCTGGTTCTGCTGTGCTACAACTTGAGGATTATACACCATGTGATTATAAATTCAAAAGTTGTTTATACCTGACTCAAACCTATGAGCAAGACACACTAAAAATTTTACCTTTGCAGAAAATCAGCTTTCACATAGGATGACTGAGGCAGGTATCCTTAGAGACATATAAGCCCTTCACTCCTGGTTGTTGTGCATAACATGCAGCTGTTTGACCAGTGGAATATTAATTCTCAGTTAGAGGCCCCACTGACTTTGCAATCAGGAGTTTTCCTTCACTTCACAGCTCCAAACACTCTCCTGGTACTAAACAACTATTACCTCGCCTCTGTTTAGGCAGATATGTCTGCAGCTATAGGGAGGTGGGATTATGAAGAGAAGTCAGGAATCTTCCAGGTCAGTTACTCACTATGATGTGAAAGATCACATTCAAATCTCTGAGACATCAGCTTGGAGCAGAAGCTCATGTTTTATGGTTTGCAGAAGTTGAGTCTATAACTGAACATAACAGTGAGACTGGTATAAGGCAAGAAAGAATAATTAAGACTGGTTCAGAAAACTCAGTGTGGGTGAGGGGAAACACAAGTAGCATGTGTTAAAAAGGGCAGATTGGGCTAAAAAGAATTTATGGCTGGAGCTCTTCAAGAATCAGTCTCCAGGAAAACATTATTTTGCATTTTCAATATTGAACTTGACATAAGTAGTAAAAAAGGTATAATGAAATTTGTTGACGACTCAAGCATGGCCAAATACAGATGCATATATGCATACCAAAAAAATCAAATTACTTGAAAATTAAAGTAATAAAAATGGGATTAAATTTGACAGTAGAGAATTAGGGTATGCACTTAGAGACCTGAAGCAGAAGGGTTTTCTCGCCTTTCCAGTGGTTCATCCATCAGCAAGACAAAAAGAAGAGAGGACCAAGGCCCACAAGCAAGTTGTACACTGGCTCAGCAGCACTGGTGATTTTCTATATTGGAAAAAGCTGAGGGATTCTAAGTTCCATTCATCAAAGCATTACTGGGAAAAATGGAGAAGTATCAATGCATTTATGAAGTGAAAAAAAAATCATGCTGGAAGATGTGTGAAGGAGGCGCTACTGATCTTTGCAACAGAGAGAAACTTTATTTACAAAGGAACAGTAAAAGAAGCTTACTGTCTAACCCAGAAAAAGCAAAGTTTAGAAAGCATCTGACTGCTAGTTCTTTATACACCAGGTGCACAAATTCCAGCAAAGAAAGAAGCTATTTAAGACAAAAGAACAGCCCTGGCAAATGAGTGTAAAATGGTAAATTAATACTTTTTGATTAACAGATAAAAAAGGCTGTTTGGCCATCAAAGCAATGAGGTTCTGGAACTATTCCCAGACATATAGTCCCTTGAGTAAAATAGCTTTAAAATATAGCTTGACTGCTCCATAAAACAAGTCAGAAGACAGAGTTGCCAGTTATGTCAAGGTGCCCAGTTCGATGATTCAGTCTGCAGCCTTGGAAGCAGAGTATGAACCTGAAGCCTGGTTGCCCACATCTTCTCAGCATCCTTTACCAACAATGCTCAATCACACTGTATTTGTTCCCACCACTACTAATTGTGTAAATATCAAGTTGTTATCCATTAATGGTCAGAAGTTACTTCATATCTTGTTCTGACATGTGCTCTGGCCTCTTTATAAGATTAGACCACGCAGTCAAACTGGAAAAAGTGCACATGTGTTGCACGTTTAAGCATTCAACTACTTTAAAGAATCTGGTCCAAAGCAACTTGTTGAAGATAACATGGGAAGTCTGTTGTAGAGTAGGAAATTTAGTCTAAACATAATGGTCATCTTCCTGTGGGAATTCGATAGGGACTTAGAAGAACTAAGTTCAAAACTCTTTGTAAGGGCTCTCTTACATCTTGGATGAGAAATGTTGTCCTAGGTTTGAAAAATCTTTTAACAACACTGTGATAAACAGATTTAGTTCCCATTTCAATGAACTGATGTTTCCCAACAAAATACACTTTGCTGAAAATTTTCCAAACAGCTTTTACTCCAGCATCCTAACCACTAGGGTGTTGGCTGTTTTGGAGAACAAGCAAGACTGTGTCTTGTATTTTAAATCAAATATTTCAAAAGATGTCATTTTTATTCTATTATAAAATGAAACCAAATGTTCAAACTTTGCCATTTTTCTTAAAACAGTATTCTTATTTTCCATCCAGGAACATTCCAGATGCCATTTGATTCACTAGGACATGTTTCTTATGAGTAGATGAAATGAAGTACATTACAAAATTCTCGGCATAGCTGGTATCAGTATTTTTAAAGCATCTTTGTGTCAGAGGCTCAACATTAGCTTCTTAGCAAAAACGAATGGTCATTTAGGGTATATAAAAAGCAGTATTTGGTACTGACATTTCTTGTTAAAATCTATTATTCCTTTTAGTCACAATTACTTTTCCAAGGATCAAATCTAAACATAAAAATATGGAACCATAAAAAAAGTATTCAGAACTCACAGAGGGATATATATTCTGATTTCTCTGTCTCTCTTCGTTTGTACCAGTGGCTTTTGTCCGCTCATAAACATATTGTCAATCTTTTCTTTTTTGTTTTTTTTTTTTTTCCCTTTTCTTTTCCAAAAGGTAAAATGAAAGCATATTTAGTAATAAAATAATCACACCAATGTTCAATTAGAAAGCTGCAGAAATATTGAGTGCTGTCCTCTGTGAATATCAGTGTCCTCTGAGTTGCCAACAGGTAAAACTTGGACAAAGAGAAAGAAGAAAACCATATCATAGTCTATGCATTAACAATTTTTACAGTGTAACCTGGGAAACTAAATGTTTGTGTGAGGACTAGTTTCTTGAATCATGAGGATTTAATCCTTCATTTCCAATGGCAGATCTAGCCTTCATATAAAATGCTTTCCTAGATATCAAATTTAGTTAAGGAAGAATGCTCCATCCCTGACGGTGTTCAAGGCCAGGTTGCACAGAGCCTTGCTTGACAAGGTATAGTGTGAGGTGTCCCTGCCCATGGCAGGGGGGATGGAACTAGATGATCTTAAGGTCTTTTCCAACTCTAACTATTCTATTATTCTATGATTTTTTACTTTGTGATAGTGTCTGTATTTATCAACTCATTCATTAGAAATCATGCAACCAATATAGTGCCCTTTCACTTCCTGCAACAAGCCGTTTTTCCTCAATCAAAATCACATAACTATGGCATGATAGCTCTACAAGGAAGCTGTTATGTAACTATCCAACAGTGTATATCTGTGATTTTGAAATATTTAGTGTGGTTAAATTTCTTTTCCACATGATCTTAATTCCTAATTCTCTGACTGTAATAGTAAGCTTTATGTTTTCTCCTGTGCATTTTGCCCTCTAATATTTGATACACACATTCACCCTCAACTCTTGTTTTTTGAACAGCTGGCTATGAAATGGTAGATAAGAGGCAGTATCATCTCTAGGAGCTCAGGAAGGGATATCTTGTCAGTGAAATACTCTACAACCATTTTCAGCCTGAGGCATCTGCCACTTTCTGCCACCCCAGTCATTCCTTTCAAAAGGCCTTGGTGACAGCAGTGAGTCATTAGGTATGTGTCCTCTTCCCTCTGTTTTGGAAGATTAATGCTTCAAGGGAAGCAGAAAGAAAGCAGTGCCTATGCTTCAAGTCCATGTCTGAACTTGAAAAGTTTGAAAGCCTGTCAGTGTTGTGTCTCGTTACCTTTAATACATCAGCTCAGAAAAAGATAAGGCTGCCTGAAGAAATACACTTCTATGACATGTTTCTGGGTCTTGAACAGTAGAAAATATATATGTACAAGTAACATGGCTGACAAAATCGCATAAGAAAGGAGAAATTTCTGGCCCCACTAAAGATAATGTACATTGTGCTGTATCTACTTACAGTGGTATTATAGCATTATGGTGGAAGTAAAAACCAAAAGCAAAGCCCCTTAGCACCTATAGTCACTGTCCATTTAATGGAAATTATGAAAAAACCTACAAACCAGTAGTCTACATTGTTCAGTCTTGGCATCACTGCTGTGGAGTCTCCAGTGATACACAAAGGCCATGTATCGCATATTTGGTGATGCAGATAACCTCATTTTCCGCTTCAGTAGAGCAACCCCACAGAGGTACAAAGCGTCATCATGGAAGAGTGAAAAGGACTGAAAAAATATTTTCACTCATAACAGCTTTGATGGAAACTTCCAAAGTAATCTTTCTTTTCTCTTTATCTTTGTTGAAATCACCAGGAACGTCAAACTTTGTAGCTGACTTTCCAAAAGATGGCATAGCCATGGAATGTAACTGGCTATGCTGTAAAAAATGGGAAAAGGCTGTGCTTAAAAGGGAATCTTGGTAGTCATCATAAGATAGCATCAACTGGAAGCTAATGCTCACATCTTCCAAGCTCACACCTTGGCCTTGGAAGCACCTATCTTTGTTAGTTCAATAGGGTGGTTCAGAGCAAATTATACCGTGGATTGGTAGCACTGCCTAGAATTAAGGGTGCAAATGTTTCCTGTTATAAGGTCTAGTTATTTATACTTTTGCCAAACTGACTGTTTAGGTTGACATTTTCCATACATGGCATTTGCCTTATGAAGAAATTTTTTGGAAAATTTCAGACACAATGTTTCTGCCATGAAGCAAGAGAAAAACATGCTATTTTTTGCTGTTAAAAAAATAATCCTGAAACCTTTACTTTGGCGGCTCTTGTGCCCTCCTCGTATGTTGGAGTAGGAATTTAACATCTGGCAAAAGGGTGGTTTGTGTGTCACTGATATGCTTTTTGCTATCCATACGAGAAGCCACTCATAATTAAAATCTTGGAAAAGTCCAATTTGTATGAACTCAGTAGAAGTTTGCTAAAGTTTGACCACAAAATCGCAGAAGTTTTTGTTCTTACTGAGCATATTCAAAATCCAGTCCCTACTCTCCAGCCCCTTTCAGAAGCTCTCTGTCTATATGTCACTCCCACAAAACAATGGGCTGCGCTGCTTCTCTTATTTGAATTTTTCATTCACTATCCTCAGCGTGGGACTGTGCTGTCATCCCATTAATACTTGGAGGACTCTAGGCTTTTCTTAACATGGTTATTTCCAGGCTGGGGTGGGACCAGACATCAGAAGGGAGAGAAAGAAGCTTCTGCCTTCTGCAGCTTGAGCAATTCATTTGCTGACACTGAGCATGTATCCAAGGAGAAGTAAAGGCACATAGGACAGAAGCTGAACACAGGCCACCACAGAAATGCAAGTGGAATAAGCAAGAAATGTGGATGCGGAGCAGAGACTAGTAGAAGATGTGAACTGTTGTGGCTTAAACCTAGCTGGTAACTAAACAATATGCAGCCACTCCCTTAAACCCTCCTTTTTCCACCCCCTACCCCTCCCTGGGCAGGATGGGGAGGAGAACCAGAAGAATGTAAAACCCTCAGATTGAGATAAGAACAGTTTAATAACTAAAGTGCAATATACTATTACTACAACTGCTATTAATGATAAGGAAAATAACAAGGAGAGAGGAAACAAAACTATACTGCTGCCCAACCTGAGCAGTGATTGGTCCCTTCTGGGTACCTCCCTCCAGTTTATATGCTCAGGATGATATGCTGTGGTATGGAACACCCCTTTGGCTAGTTTGGGTTGAAGCCTTGGTCAAGTTAGTTTCTGCTTCCTCCCAGCTTCTTGAGGCCCTCCTCAGTGGCAGAGCATGAGAGTCTTAATAGTCCTTGATGAGGGTAAGTGCTGTTGAACAACAGCTGAAACATTGGTGTATTATCAGCATTGTTCTCAGGGTAAAGCCAAATCACACCACCGCACCAGCTAGTAGGATGAAAATTAATTCTATCCTACTGGAAACCAGGACAGGAGCTCAGACTGGCTGCTCAAAAAACTACGGCTTGAAGCCAACAAAAGAAATCCAGATGCAAAACAAAATCCATGTGAAATGCAGGGTAAAGACTGGATAGCAGCATTGTATTTCTTGTAACTAAAAATTAGCAGGAGAAATTGAAGAATGTTGGAGTTAAAGAACAGGAGGCTATAAACAGTAAAGTTTAGATGAAAATATTAACAAAGTATCAGGGAAAATAATATTTCTGAGGAGAAAACCACTCCTTTAGTACCAGTTCTCCTTTTCAGCATGAATAAGAGGTCCTACAATGGTCTGTCAGAACCACTTCCATTGTACATCGTGTTTCTGTACTGCTGGTCCACAGTCAGAATAGCAACCTATTATCGTTATCTGTTTCTTCATTAGCTCAAACATCAAAATTAGGGGCAGACTTACAGGTGACAGGGAAATGCTATCCATGGAACATGGATATGATAGATGACAGTGGGATACAAATCAGGAATATAGCTTCCTAGACTGCTCATTACTGAATTTTTGTCTCAGAATTGTTGAGGTACAAAAGGATCTCTGGAAGTCTTCTGGTACAAATCCCCTGCTCAGTCAGAGACACCTAGAGCCCATATCTAGACAGCTTTGAATTTCTCCAGACATGGAGACTCTACAACCTCTCTGGGTAACCTGTGGCAGTGCTTAGTCACCCTTCAAGTAAAAAAGTGTTTCCTGATGTTCAGAGAAAACCTCCTGCATTTTGCTTTATGCCCATTTCCTCTTACCCTGTCACCAGGCACCACTGAAAAGAGCCTGGCTCCATCACTGTACACTCTTTCTTCCTGTAATGTGTTCATAGTAATTAATAAGATTGCCCTTATACATATGAAAGGAATTGTTCTTATCTATAAATTAAACCAGAAAGGAAAAGCATATGTATAAATAGAATGCCTTTTATGCTTTCTCTTTCAAATACTTTGATCATTCAAGTGAATGAATTTTAAATGTTAATAACATTGTCATACTTCTGTTAGGTTTTGGGAAGGAAAAAAATTTTGCAAATTCAAACTAGTTTTATTTTTCTCTTCTTAAATTTTACTATGGCTTTTAAATGAACACTTAAAGGAGGAGAAATTAATTTTTTTAAAATTATGTTTCAAAACCCCTTTATGTTCAGAGTTTACATCAGCATTTTTAACAAATGTATTGCAAACTAGATTTCTGCCTGCATTTTCGTTTTTTTAAATGGCCAGTCAAGCAAAGTAACAAAGAGTGGGAAGCCAAATAGCAATGTTATCGCATCCCAAAAAGCTGGTTATGCTGTGTCTGCTTTCTAGAATAACTACAGTTGCCACATAAGTGCTTAAACATGAATTTCTTAAATTATACACTGAAATATTTTAAATTACACTTGTAAATGGCCATTACTGTGTAGATCCAGAAAACCATTTCTGACTGAAATAAAAATACTTTAAGACTTGATTTGCTGCCAAAAGGGACTGTAAACAGGTATTGTCACAAAGCATTCTAAATACAAAGCAGGCACTGCTTCAGCCTGTGTTGCCATCATTGGATTTATTTTCTGTTACACCTTAAAATAGTATCTATAAATCATACCTGGCAGCCTAAACTTTCCTATGAACCTCTCTATTTTGCATAATGCTATTTAACCGTGACCTTTTTTTCTGTTGCTTCCAAGTGACATTAGATTCTCTCCAGATTTGAACCTTGTATTATTTTTTCTGGTCTGTGTCACAGTGACTCACCCTGAAAATCTAGCTCTTCCATGGCAGTTCCTGGCCTGTGATTGGATTCACCAGTAAGTTGCCAAAGAAACTGAAGAGCAGTACAAGTTGTGAGATTTTTCTCACACAGATAAAGCAACTGAGAACCTGGATCTTGGAAATGGCAAGGCTAAATGTCAAAAAAGCAGAGGCAAGGATGAGTCCTTGCCCTCTAGCCTTATCCTCAAGGTAGCCAGATGCTGATTTTAAACTCAAGGTATGTTAAAAAGCACCATGAAAAATAAATAAATATGTGATATCTCTCCTAACACCAACCACACAGAGATGGGCACTTTGAATACTTTTTCTTCTCTTAATTCATAAGATTTTGTTGCAATATTCCTCAATCTGAGAGAGAGATGTTAATGAAAGAGCTCAACAGAAATTCAAATAAGAATAAAACAGAATCAAGGAAGGAAATAACCATTCCTCTTTGGCTGCACATGCTGTGCCAGCACTCCATCAGGCTACTTGAAAGGTGGAAATCTGTACAATTCTGCCTTATTAGTTGAGTGATAACCAGGACCTGTTTGGCAAGAAATGTTGAAATGGCATCTGCCACAGGGAATACTGTCTTTTGTAAATTCGTCAGTAGCTGTTTGGTTTCACTGGATCCCACTGGGATTAATTCAGCAGCCAAATGTTGAAATGAAAGAGTACTATGAAAAGTGTTTAACTAACTGTGAGAGCAGATAACTTAATCCAGCCACAGAAAGTCTTCTACACTGTTTTTCTTGTACTAACCATACCCTTCTCATCTTTCATATAGCTTGTCCAGTTGTAATTCCTGTATGTGTATCTGGACAGTAAGCCAGCTTTAATTGTGTTCTGATTAGCAGACTGAGCAGGAAGTGTCCATGTTGACAGTTATACATAGTCATCGTGAGTTCTGCTTGGCCCTTTGTGGGGAGTAAAGCTCGCTTTGCATCAGAAAGCATTCATACACAATAGTGCAGGACTTTGTTGACCCAGCTCTCCTTCCTGAGAGGAAGCATGTATCAGTGCAACCACACACCAGCGTATCTGAACAGCTTCTGGATCAAAGATGGCTTGGACATACCAGCCCAGACTCTGGAAGAGCTGGCCTGTGCTTTTCTGCACCTGAGTATAGATGTTCCCTAACTCCCGGCTTCAGAATAATTGGATTTTAGTGACTGGGAAAATAGTAATGTTTTATCTAGTAAATTTTCTATTATACGTTGCTGCTTGGTTAAGCAGGTTTGGTTTCTGTTCCAAGCATCCATCTCAATAGGCACAGTTATCCAGTTGCAGAATCTATATTTTTGAGTCAATAGAAAAAATTGTTTAAGTTGTCAACAAGGAGTCATAACAATAATTAAACTTCAAACCCTTTTAATGAATGTTTATGCTAAGAGTAATCTCATGTATCTTCTTCACAGTTACTTTAATATTTTACTTCTCTTGTCCATTTGACTTTTCCAATTAGATGTTATTTATAGGTGGGTTTTGACAACAAAGCCATGTGGAAGCTCTTTAGGTTCATATATGACTGAGGAAAAATAATTCCCCCTCTAAGGAAAAGAAGGGCAGGATGCTGGAGAAAAAAACTACTGGAGAAAAGGCTACTTTGAATGCCAGGATGGTGGCTGGTATTAGGCAGTATAGCATAGTCACTCATTTAAACTGTATTTCTTACCCACTTTGATTTCTAAAAGATTTGTGCCCAGGAGTGGGCACACTTGGTGGTCAAGGATATTGTGAGATATGCCAGTAAATCAGGCATAGAGTCATAAGCTGAACTAGAGGATAGATGCTCAGTAAGGGAGCATTCGTCCTTCTCTGGCTTGCGAAAGGAAAAAAAGATCCCAATGAAAAACGAGTATGAGATCACAGTGTCAAAGCCTGAATTCATAAGCCAACATAATTCTGTTTTTTATAGTTTTTAACTGCTTGACTTTGCAACAATACTCTTTTGAAGTTTGAATATGTGAGTAGTGCACATGTGGGATGTACGTATTTGCCATGAGTCATCATGAATACATATAATTTAAACCGTTAGAATAATCATGAAGAAATATGTGTAGCTGTGTTAGCGTTCAGTATACATACCAATGAGTACATGTGGTTTTACAATATTTACAAAGTAGATGCCATTGTTGTTACATAAACCAGAAACAGTCTGCATCTGTAATGTTACTTGTATACATTTAATACAACCTGGGGCTTAGTGGTACTGTCTGTAAAAACAACCCTGCATTAAATCCATCTATTTACATTCTGGAAAGTATTAAAGTTATTTCAACCAAAGAGTGGAGTTAAATTGCTCCATGGGTTATGAGGAAAAAATATTGCCAGCTCAAATGCTTGGCAACTCAGCCAAGGTTGAAATACCAATAGGAACCACAGGCATGCATTTCATCTTCCTCAGGACACTGGTGAAGAGGAAAAACTGAAAAACTCTCTTGAGAATGGCTTTATAAACTCCGTCTTTTAAAAAAGAAACCAATATCAAACCTATGTTGATGTTACAACTGAAGTGATTGATGAATAAGCAGTTTGGGATCATCAGTCTTTTTTCTAGATCTTTTGAAATGCCAGTGCAAAACTGTATGAATAATATAATGAAAAACATTCTTTAGTCTAAAGGGTAATGGCTGGCATTAG
Organism: Psilopsiagon aurifrons; assembly: GCA_025447955.1. Lineage (NCBI taxonomy): Eukaryota > Metazoa > Chordata > Aves > Psittaciformes > Psittacidae > Psilopsiagon > Psilopsiagon aurifrons. The sequence goes on along the minus strand of JAOEHY010039783.1, from coordinate 1,112 downwards.
ATCTTTTCGCTGCTTTCAAGTGTTGTCAAGTAGATTTTATATGAGAGGTGCATCATAACAATGACTACAGGGTGTCCTCCTTCAGACAAGGAATTAGTTACTGAGAGCTGTTACTGCTGTAGTAACATTTAAGTCATGAGGAAGACTCCTCTGTTTCCCTGAAGAAGAGAAGATGAATATGCAACTTCAGTAAAGCCCAAATGGATTGGATACAACATAATTTCTCAGGTGGAGGATGAAATTAGTTAAAGTACACTTGAAAGAGCTCTACTCTTCAAATCATTTTATCTAACATCCATGGTCCTGACAGAACTGCATTAGACACTGTTTTCCTAAGCTGCTGCAATGACAGATTTAGCGTGGTGTCCTCTAGTAGAAGAACTGTGATTAGCAACGAAGAATATGTTGGAAGCAATGTCAAAAGTCAATTTAAACACCAGCAAAATGCTGCCAAAAAAGTACGCCTGTCATCTGATACCAATTATGAAAATCCCACAAATTATTTTCCCCCTTCCCCTTTACAGTGTGACTCACGCTGATGACAAGCATAGGATAGCTCATTTGGTATGCTTTACTCACTGCTGTGATTGCATTATTTGTTGTTTAAGGAAATATAGTTTTCTTTTTATACTGATCAACTTAAATACTGATAATAATACTGTTTGCTCCAATTTTCGGGCATTCCCAGTATATGATGGCTAATCATTTTTTTCAACCCTACAGAAAATACATATAAAATACATTTTATTTGGCTTTCTGTGCTGTAATTCCTTGAAGTCCTCTTACAGTGCCTATTACAGAAAATGACAAAACTTCCTTAAGAATTGGAAAATTATGGCAGAGCATTGATAGCACTTTTCCATTACGTTTGAGTTCTACCAGGAAACATAGCATTCCAGGGCAGACTTTTGATCTTTCAAATGAAAGATGTGGCACTAACTATTTAAAAATTAGAAGGCTCATTTGAGTGCATATGTGTGTATTGCTTTTTTCTGTTACAGTCTTGTTGTGGTTTAGGCCGTAAATCAGCCACGAAGTTTGCTACATGGAGAATCAAAAGAATGCAACTCCCACAGGTTGAGATAAGAACAGTTTAGTAACTAAGGTATAAC
>JAOEHY010039781.1:0-12667 GCA_025447955.1 Psilopsiagon aurifrons | reverse complement strand
GCCTCAGCACCCTCACAGGGAAGAGCTTTGTCCTAAGATCTAATCTATGGGGTGACAGGACAGACCCCAGGGGCTGTTGGGTCCATACATGGGCAGCTGAGGAGGGAAAAGCAGGAGGAGATGCCCACCAGTGTGCGGTGAATTCGCTGCCACTCTCTGAACAGGCATTCATCAGAACGCCACACTCTGCAGTGCCAATTGCTGCAATCCCCTTTGCTTTAACTGCTCCACAGTCAAAATGACAGGGAAAAACAAGGGGCAAGTGCAAGTCAAGGTGTGAGCACACACATGCTCCTGTCACGCAGCGGTACAAGGCAGCACACCGATGATGCAGTTTTCCTACCAAACCCTTCCTGCATCCCCTTCCCACCTCCAGCCCCCTGCTCCCCATCACCCCAGGGATGAACTGAACCCATGCGGGAGGCAGCACCCATTGGGTGCACAGTCCCACCAGCTGCCCCCACACCCAGCACCCACTGCATGTGCGGGTGCAGGAGGACAAACAGGGGGCAGGCGATGGGACCCCCGGATCCGGCGGTGCCAGGGCCCTGTGCTGCGGACCCGCAGCCGGCAGAGGGCTGCAGCTCCTCTTCCTCTGCTCCTCATTAACAACCGTGCGGCTCCGGCGCTGCTCACCATAGAGGCACAGAGCGGTTCTTTCCACGCTTTTGTGCCTCTGGCAGCGCTGCTCAAAGCCATCAGGCTCTGTGTGAGGGACAGGGACAGAGACAGAGACGAGGAGAGGCACAGGGACAGAGACAAGGAGAGGGATGCGACAGCATCCCTGTGCGTGCGCTGCCTGAGCCACTGGCACTTCTGAATGGGTGCAGGGCTCACAACTGGGGGTCTGTGCCATCTCCAAGAAGCACGGTGATGCCTTCATGACCTCATGATTCCTACTGGTTTATTCTAATGGGATCAGGAGAGGCCCAGGCAAACCTGCCTCATCCCAGCCCCTGTTAGCCCCACAGCATCCTTATCTGTCTCTTGTTCTGCCCCTCAGTGTCTCCCCATCACTCACAGAGCAGATGCTTGGTACTGGCAGGAGCTGTGAGTACATTGCTCTCATCCAGCACAACGTACACTGAATGCACGCGTCGATTAGCAGCACTCTCCTGATGGGGATCTGATCATCTCTCAGGGCACTGTGCAGATACTGAGTCATTATATAAGGAAATGCTCTTGGTCCTGAGTAGCATCCAGCCCAGAGGACATCTCTGCCTCGGGAGGGAGCTGACTTCCAGACAAACAAGCTTTGATGCTGAGAAAGGTCAAATGGCCAAAGGCTTTTATAAAGGCAGGGTTTGCTGAGGAAGAAGGCAGTCACCTGGATTAAACTGAGCTTAAAATCCTGGCTTTGCTGGACACTTCGTGTAACCTTGGCTGAGTCTGTAATGCACCCATTGCCTTGGGTTACACAGCAAAGAGCAGCTCCCTCAGACTTGGGATGCTGCTGGGATAAAGGCAACCAGCAGCTGCTCAGGTACCAGGAGGAGGGCTCAGGCAGCAAGAGCCCGCTGTGCTGGTGTTCTCCTGTCCTAGATACACAAACTAGAGATGCTTTTGGGGAATCTGACCTCAAATAATACACCCAAGGTCATGCAATACAGCCGTGGTGCGATGCAGTGCAGGGCTGCACTGCTGAGCTCTGCAGTGCTGGTATCAGCTCACGCAGCTGACGGGAAGCATCCAAAAGGGACAAGCATCCCACAGCATCCCTGAGTAAAAGGGAGTCTAGGGGAGCAGGAGAGCCCATGCAGGCACTGGGAACAGTTGGAATGCTCTGGTCCTCCTGGATGGGGCCGCAGCCACAGGGTCCTGGTCTATGGAATGATTCTGGTGAGCCCTAGGGCACCTCATCCCATGCTGAAGGTGCTCAAAGCCAGGGCCAAGCTTGCAGTGGAGGCAGCAGTGAAACATCAGCTGGTGACTCACATTCGAGGATGGACTTTGCTCACTGACCCTTTTAGAGACCTCCTTGCCCCTGTGCAACTCCCACTGCAAATCCAAGCATCAACCGGGATGGGGCTTCTGCCTCCTTCCACTGCTGACCATGGATGCACACCTAGAATCGCAGCAACTGGGCAAACGCATTCACGAAGGGGTAAAACCATAATAGTAATAGAAAATGACCCCAGGAGTGATTAGCTTATGCCCTGGAGCATGAGATTTAATTACCCTTATCTGAGCCAGCACAGCTACAAACGTTAATCACATTATCATCCAGAGTGCTTGTGTTCAGCAAAGTGACTATGGGAGGACTGATTTCTGGTATGCAAGTCTGGAAGAACACCTTCTCTAGCAAGCATAATTCATTAGTCTTCCTTATTTCTGTATCTCAGTGGCTTGGGGAGAACATGATGGGTTTGAGGTTGTTTAGTGCCAGGTTTTGACCCAACTGCCCCTCCGAGAAGCTTTCCCACTGGGGTGGCTGGAAGCTCACAAGAGCCCAGCCTGCATCTGACATGGGACATGCAGAAATAGCTTCTTTTTCGCTTATCATCACCAAAAGGAAGTTAATCTAGAGCCATTGGGAGACAGGAGAGAGGGTGCCCTGTTTCCACAGCCACTTTGGAAAAGGTACGCATGCTGTAAATCTCCCCCCACGTGTCTCTGTGACCTCAGGCATGGGTGAATTATAAAGGCTTAATGCAAACCCTCTGAAGGAGAAGTTACTTACTCCAAATTTACTGGTCATTAATTTTAGCAAGGCCCCATGCTTGTATAATGAAGCAGGATAAAAAAGGAGAGACCAATCTTGCTGGAGCTCCCTCCAGCTCCCTAACTTTCGGCTCTAACCACTGTTTGCAATGGGGACAGAGGAGAGCACCAATCCAAATGCCTCTGGTGCAGCCATCATTGCCATCCCCATCCCTCCATCAGCCCCTGGGCTGTGGGTAAGAGCAGCGCTGCTCATCCCTCCCCACCATGTCCGCAGCATGCCCCACTTCAGTGCCAGCACTAAGCAGCCCGACAATATGCAAGAGCTGCCCCATCCATTGGTACAGGAGAATTAGCATTTAAATTGAGGTGTTTCAGAGGTAAATTGATGCCAGTGCTGGGGCCGAAGTGCCTGTGGGCACGCACAGTGCTGGTGTGATGTCCCTGTGTGCATGGGGCTCAGCACCATCCCCTCCACGCATCCTCAGACTGAGCCCCAGAATCCTCAGTGGAGCTGGGAGTGACTCAGCCATGGCACAAGCACGGTGTCAGCCAGCAAATGACATCTGGATATGGGATTTCAAGACCTGAGACAGACGGACAGAAGGATGCAAGCAGTGGGAACAGCGATGCTCCTGAGAGCCAGCAGAAGCAGGGAAGGGAATTCCTTCCTGGTGAGTAGTTTATGCGCTGCAAAACAGTTGATCCAAAGCTATTTATCAACTCCATTTGAACCTGCTGCAAAACCTGAGCAGAGATTTTTAAGTTGTTGTTTCTTTAAAGTACGGAACAGACAGAGGAATACAAACAAGTCCATCAGCATCATGATCTTCAAACACTGGACCATTCCAACCCGGTTTTCATACAGACCATCTCCAAGCATCCCCCAAACCCTAACGCCTGGAGCACACAGCCCAGTGATGCCACCAAGCACTCAGCCATCATGTTCACCATCGTGGAGGAAAACTGCATCTTCTCCTGAAGCTACTTCTAAAGGAAACACCTGGGAATGTGCTTTGAGATGCAGCAATGGAGACGCCATGAGTGATAGGAGCAAAGATCTCCTTCCTGGTGAGCCCTGGAGCAGGCAACCAGTGATGGGACTTGCTGCTGGAGGAGACCCACCACCAACACATGGCTCCAGGAAGCAGAAGCCCTGAAGCTCAGGTGAGTGTCCACAGCACCCATCCATCACCTTACATTATTCTCCCTTCCCTGCTCCCCATTATCCAGTTATTTATTCCAGCATTCCAGTGTCTCCTGCGGGTGAAATCCCACATTAGGCTGTGGATCTCCCTTCCTCCAGAATGCCTTTTGGAAAGAGGCTGAACAGAGTGCTGAGTAAACACAGACTTGGGAAGTTCTGGTTCCCCCAGCAACACCCAGCGCCTGTGCAGCAGGCAGGCAACACTGGATTTATACCTTCATTACGGAGATGGGAATCCCATGCGAAGCTCTAGTTTTCAGTCTGTTACAGAATTTGGCAAATATATGGATTATTCCCTTTGGGATTCAAATTTATCACACTTAACCTAAGCTTAAATGTGATTTTCTGCAAGAGGTTTTAAGAGAAGTCAAACCCCTCATGTTTGAGAATGAAAGAACAAAGGGAAAATATGTGGATACACCCATGGCTGGAGAAAGGGAATAGAGTGGGAAACTCCTGGTGTTTGCCTGTAACTCCGCACAAGTTCCTCCTGGAAGCTCACATTAGCAGGGATTGAATCCTCAGGGATTCATATCCCAGTTCATATGAGCTGGGAGACACGACTTGATGCAGAAGCTGCCATCACCATTAACATTTGAACCTGGGTAAGATCTCCTGGCTGCATTAGAGCCCAAAAGAGTCCACTGACAGCCCCTTCCCTCTTGACAGAGCAGGCTCCAAGCAATCTGCATTTACTGCTGGCGACCTCCTCATTTGAGGGACTGCTTGCTTGGACAACCTGAAGAAATACAGCCCAGCATATGTCTGACCCAGCACTTTACATCTTTAAGCTGCCATCTCCTTACTACTCTCCTGCTCAAGTCACATCACTTGAGCATCACATCGCTGAGGTGTATCATCAGCCAGAACAAGCCCTTCCACAAACACCCATCTGCTCCTCTCCTCCTTCTGCAGGGGCAAAGCAAGCAACCAAGGAGCCAAACCCCCTTACCCATGTGGCTCTGCATTAAGCATTTAGCTATCCCAACAGCAAGGTAGGCAGTAGCTCCACATCTGGTTGGTTTTTGGCCTTAGCAGCCTTGTCCGAAGCCTCCAACCCAGTGGAAGGACCAGGAGGGTATCCCTCCTTGTGTGAAAGGTCTGGGAAATGCCCAGCAGCTGATGTGGCTGATGAGAAACCTGCCAGTTTCCAAAGCATTTTTGTGTCTTGCTCCATGTATCTGTCCTTCAAGGTGTCCCCCTCCATCAGCTTTGCCATCACTGACAGCTGAAGGCTCTGACCCTGTTGGCTTCCATAAGCTCAGCAACTTCCAGCTGTTGAACAATGTGGATGGAGCAGACAGACCTCCTGGAGCAGCTCATGGAGCTACTGCCCACCAGGCTGTGGCCACAGGGAGATGATCTGGGCTCTGTTCCTCTATGGGGATGGGTTTTCTATGCCTGAGCACCCCAGAGCCGGGCTGGACACCTCTGGATGATGTTTTCAATGATGAGCTGATCTAAGGCTGAGGCCCCTTTGCACGGGGACTGTTTGGGTGCTGTTTGAAATCACTTCCTGAGCATCGCTCGAACAGCTCCGTCCCTGGCACTTGCATTGGCATTATTTGTAATGAGACAACAAATGCAGAACTCCCACTGACTCCAGAGGAGCCGGGACTCCATGCTGCGACTTCCCAAGGAACTAGATCCAGTTCCTATGGGATTTGGGCACAGCGACCTAGGGGATTCCTCTTGCAGCCTCTCACACCACTAGCTCTTCCACAGGGAAGCCCACATCCCAGCTGCAACGCCCCGGGAAGCAGAAGCACTGCCTTTAAATAATATTTGCCTTTGCAATGTAAATGCAGAGCCAGCATTCTGCTCAGCACACGCATCCATTCTCTTTAACAATTTGGGATCTTAAGCATGTTTTTTTCTCTCTCCTAAGCTTCATCATTAACCTTTAAGATGGAGATAAGGCGTAAGAGTTTGGAAAGGAGTCAGGAGGGACGTTGGAAACGAGCCAGGAGCAGTGTTAATACTGGGCTGCACATCATATCTCTTCGGTTCTTCTTTCCCCCCAGGGTGATTCGGACTGCTCTTGACTACCACCACGGCATTACAAACTCTAATGAGGTTTGGAAAATAAGAAACCCACTGTGGCGTGGGAGAAACTAATAGAAATTGTTTTGTCTTCTCTCTATTAGTCATTAGAAGCAGAAGAAAAACAGCCACAGGCAGTGGCAGGGCTGCAATACCACCACACATTTCATATGCTGGCACTCCAACAAAGTCATTTCAACTCAGTTAATGCTCCTGCTTCCACTCCATGCAAGCTCTGCCATACATCAGCAAGGGCTGCAGCTGCACCAGCGTCCCCTATGACAGGATCAACCAGCCTGGGGTGAGCCCAGTGGTGCCTGGTGCCTGCCCAAGGTGCCCATGCAGGATGCTTGGCCAGCCCACAGCTCTGGCCAGCAGTAAACCCACCACCATGGACACAGAAAGCTGACGTGTGGAGCCAGGTATTCCCCAGGGACAGGCATGGAGGGTGAAGGCAGCACCCATGCAGGCAGCACTCAGAGATGCATCCCTAAGTGGAAGCTCCCGGCATTGTCTGGCAGCCAGAGCATATGGTGAATTAGCTGAGATTTGTGACCACATCTGCAAAGTCGAGTCTCTGTGTGTGAAGTTAACGACAGAAGCCACAAAACACTGCACACAGCGAGATGGGGCTCGGTGATGGCACCTGCAGCAACCTCACCCCCTGCCACCCTCCCTGGGAGGGGCAGGCACCAAGTCCCTCTCCATGGCTCAGCACAGTGTCCTGGAGCACCTTCCGCTTTGCTTCCCTCCTCCCAGCTCTGTGGGACATCACACCCCAGCTATGCGGCTGCTGAATGACAAGTGGCAGTGCCACCACACCTTCCAGATGTTCACCTGCTGCCCGCAGGTATGAGCACAGCTGGCCTATGGCACCTTCCCCAGGCAGCTATGGCACAGGCCCACAGGCTGCCCTGCCTGCACCGCACTCCCCTGGCCCCTGCTGGGGAGAAATAATGGCACAAACACCCCCAGGCTTTCATCTCAAGGAAATGGGTATTGGAGACAACAGCCCATGGGAGATGACTTCTTGCCAGCTGCAATTTGGGCAGGGAGACAGCAGAACAGCAATGGGGATGAGGAGGAGAATGAGTGATTCTGGGCTGGTCCCCGCCGCCTGCTCCTGCATGCCCCTGCATTCAGCCACAGCTCCAGCATCCAAGACAGGGAGTAGGTGCAGTGGAAGACACAGAACTCCCAGGTTATCACATGTGCCCTAGGGGTAGGATGCAGCAGGAGATGGGAGGGCTCCCACCACAGCTTGTGTAGCACCTTTGGTGGACCCTGGATTAAAATGGTCCTTGAGCCCAAACCAAGCACCTCCCTTCAGGTCTACACAGTCACAAGTTACACTGCAACAACAGAAGGGCGAATCCTCCATCTCTGGAGAGAACGCTTGGGATGGGAAAGAACAAGGAAAGGTTTTCTGCTGCACTGAGGATTGCATCCAAGGCCTGCTGCTGACTCAGAGCAGGTATGGTTCAACAGCTGGCGTAGCTGCAGAGCACTCGGATATCCACATACTGATGCCTGCTCGTGACTGTGTTGCCTGGAGCAAGGATTTGCATTGCTAAGTCAATGTCAAGCTGATTTAGTCCCTGGATGGGGAATCTCCATCGACCAGTGCTGGCACTAGAGAGAAAGAGCAGTGACAGGCTGGTAAGTGTCAGCCTTGTCCCCGTAGGTGCTGCTGGAGCAGTGTCTGTGGTGCAAGCAGCATGAACCCATGGACCATGCTAATGGTGACCACCAAGAAGTGCCTATGGCATGATGGAAAAACCTCCTATCATAGCTTAAAGTCGAGTGACTACAATTTACTGCCTCAAACTCTCCTGGCTGATTCTCTTCTTCCTTTCCAGCTGAACATAATCCTTATTTCATGCATCCCACGTGGGTGCAGAGCCCCTGTGCCCCAGGAGCAGCTTCACATGAGGAAAGAAGCAGCAGTGATTCCTCCTCTGCAAGCCTGAACACCACTACAAGGCTATAAAGCCAATAAGGACCCCCTGGGATGAAAGGTACTCTATAAATCTAAGCTGTTATTATTATAAAACCAATCTCCACCGCATCTCTTAATAATGCAGATTAACTATGCAGTAACACCCGCTATAATTAGTGTCATAAAAGTCAGAGATGGGAAAGGCCAGCGGGCCAGCGAGTCCAGCCGGCACACTGCTCCCAATGGTACGGGGAACCTCCTGGGTGCACTGGGAGCTGGGAAAAGCAAAGGCAGGCTTGACATTACCAGGAACCATAAAGGGAATGGTAAACGAGGATGGCACACAAATCACTGCAACAAACACAGGCAGGTTCTGCAAGTGGCCAACACCAACATCTGATCCCTCCCCTCCTATGCAGGTCCATGTCTCCTCTCCAAACCTTTATCCTTTCCTCATGCTCAGGACACAAGGGTGTCACCATCAGCTTTTCATGGGGTGGACCCTGCAGACCTCGCTGACAGCTGCTTTGGGGGCACACGGGTGTCCCCCACAGGCTGCAGGCTGATGACAGTAGGGCAGGTTCCTTGCAGGAGGAGCTCATGTCCCAGAGGGACAAGCATTCCCTGAGACCCTTCACCTCCCATTCTGCAAGAAGCTCCCAGGTCCAAGACAGGAGACACAACCTTCCCGTACCCATACACCTTTCCTAGCAGCATTCCCATACTGGGATCCCACTGCCTGCTCCCATCTCTGGTCCATGCACAGGGACCAGTGCTGACCAACTCAGCTACCACACTGTTCTGAACCCCATCACCCTCCTCGCCTCTACGGTGTGCCCCTATGGCCATGGCACTTCTTCCCCGTGGTCCCCACTGGCAGCGGCAAGGGCAGGAGTGAAGGTTCCCAGCCTGGGCCCAGCACTGCTCTGTCCAATTAGTGCTGCCGGGTGAGAGGCTGTGATTGCGCTGCGCGATTAGCTGTGGAAATGCAAATCCGAGCTTCCTGCTGCAGCAGCAGCTAACAAGATAATGAATATTTTCATCAGCTGCAGAGAATACAAACATCTGCACACACACAAATGTGATGCCAGGGCTGGGGGGAGTGGGGAGCAGGGTACAGAGTTGGGAGAAGCTCTGTAGCATCCCTCGCTGCTGGGGTAAAGGGAAGGTCTGCACCCCTGGCTGGTCCCTGAGCCCAGAAAAGCCCACAGGTGATGCTCCATCAGCTTCGTGCTGATGTATCTCCAACCACAGTGCTTTGGCTCTGGATTGTGCCTGTGAGGCTTGGGGCACATACCTGTGGTACCCACGTCTCCCATGGGCACTGGCTCTGCCCATCTCTGGGGTCCAAGCTCCCCTTTGCAACACCAACTCACCAATGTGCATGGCTGAAAAAACAGCTTCCAGAGCATGAACTGAGCTGAAAGCTGCATAATCCTGCTCACAACAGGCAGAGAACAAGTCTGAATACCCCTAGTACTTAAAATACGTCTATCATTCACTCGATCAGTGTATTTTAAACACCACCTCTTCCACCCTGGACCCCTGTGTTATCTTCGGGATATCATCAGCACCAGATTTGCTTTTGTTTTTCCAGAAGAATACAAAAGAGCTCCCAATGCAGTGCACAAGCACGTGGCTGCAGCCTGTCGGAAACACCAGCTCCAAGCTGCACAATCTGTTCTCCTCTTTGGTGGGATGCTAACTTTGAACCGGAGCAGGGCTGATGGAGCGCTGTGCTAATTGCATTAGTCATTATACACTGAACTGAGAGATTCTCAGTGCTTAGCCTGGCCAGCAAAGATGCACTCAAAATACACAGCGTGTGTCTCTGTGCAACCTGTTGTGGGCTCTGAAAAGGGCTGGATGAACTCAAGAAAGCAGCCAGGATGTTCTCAATGTGAGGTGGAGAGGTGAGAAAATGGGATTGAATAAAAACAGCTCAGACAGAAACCCTTTGGGGGCTACAAAGCCATTGCCAGTGGCACAGCCACAGACGGGCATCAGGAGATCTCTGCTCTGCAGGCAGCATCCCTAGCATGGCACAGACAGAGAACAGGGTAGGCAGCAGAGCATCACATCCCTCAGTCACTCCACAATGCTGCTAAACTGCTAACAGCCCCCTTACCTGCTACTGAGGACCAAGGCCAGAGGCATTAGCCTGGCTTGGAAAGACATCATTGCTTCCAAGTAGCATGTCTGAGCCTTCTGAGTTGTGAACAGGTAATAGAATTGCAGCAACAAATAATAAAAAGAGGAATGAAATGGAAGGCAGCCACCGGAAAAGAGATCCATCCATTATCCTGGCCTGAAGGGTAATAGGTAAACAAGGCGGTGGTGTCCCAGCTGGCACCCAGCTCACCAGCACAGGAATAATAAGCAGTGCAATTATAACTTGTGTGCATGGAGCTTGGGGTGTGGGGGGGAACAGGGAAAGAATGGCATTCATTTAACTAGTTACATACATTACATTTGTGATGCCAAGGGGGAGGCAGGATGTCCTCACCCATGAGCTCCAAACCAGGAGGTAACCACAAAGCCCCCACCAGCCGCTAGCACCCAGATTTGATGAGCACTGGGTGCTGAGCACCCAGCCCAGCCCAGCCCCTGGCAGCACCCACAGCAGTGGAGACACAGGGTGCAGCCTCCCCCAGTGGAGGGAGAGCGATGGGGATGTTTCCCAAAGCGTCCCTGCGGCAGGGATGGTGCTGAGCTGTCAGCTCCTCCCGCGCCGCCACCGCCGCGCTGGTTTATGAAGGGCTGAGAAGCAGCGAGGGGAGGAAGTGACAGATTTAAAATTAACTTGCCAAACTCCCCATCAATATTATGACAATTCCCTGCATCAGTTCCATGACCCGGCGCACGCCTGACAGCGCGGCTGTCTGCAGGCAGAGCCGCTGCCGCACTGGGGCCAGCAGGCACGCAGCCCTCCCCACGGCATCCCGGCCTCCTCCGGGCTGTGCTCAGCACACCCTGTGCCTTGCCAAGGCTGTGAAGCAGCAGCACTGGTTGAGGGGTGAGGATGCGTGGAACAGCACCCGCCGAGGGTCTGTTTGCAGGTGCTCAGCGTGGCAGCCCTGCACCCTCTGGAGCTGCCATCCTTGATTATTGGAAGGGGAAAACACTTGGTGCCCAGCAGCAGTTTTGCAGTGAGGTTGTGCCAACACAGATCCTCTCCCCACTCCAGCCACCAAACCACTTTGGCTGCTTATCTGCCCCCAGCCCCCGGAAACTGCCTGGATTCACTGCATCTCCAATGTGAAGGAATCAAATGGGGGCTGTGGATGTGCGAAGTGCTCCCCATACCCTGGGGCTATGCAAGGACATGAGCTGGGATGAGAGGCAGAGCCAGAGGTAGGAATGGGAAGGGACCCTGGTTAGGACAGAGGCGGCTCCCCAGGGAGAGCTCTTACATCTGGTTTGCCATGCAGTAATAATCCAGCAAGTAAAGTTGGCTCCACAGGTAGCAATCTGGGATTTCTCCGTACTAATGGCATAAAAGCAACAGTCTGAAACTTCAAACAGCTTTTAAACAAAACATCTCTATTCCTTTGTGGCAAAGAGGCAGCACAAAACAGGTAAAGAATGAATAAACAACCCATTTGGAAAATAATCCCTGGGTGATTTGGGGATGGTGTGGAGTTGGGGCTCTGCCCCAACGTGAAGCAAGGATGGGGAAATCACTCTAATCTAGTCTTTAGTGAGCTGGATCCAGTGCTGAGCCTCCCGTCTAGACCGAGAGGTGTGACTGGAATAGATCAGCTTCAATCCCATCTATTTATGAACATCATGCAGCATTCCACCAAAGAGAAGAACCTATTTAACAAAAAGAGATGGATGCCCAGAAGAAGGTGGCTCTGAACGTGCTCTTGGCTCAGCAGTGGAAGGAGCAAGGCAGGACGGGGGGGGGGGTGTTCTGGTGTGTGATGAAAGATCCCTCCTCTGCCCGTACCAAAGCACCCGTGAGGGACAAGCAGAAGCATCACCAGCGGAGTGCTTTGATTTAAATCCTTGCAATAAAACAGCAGCAGCAGCAATGATGTGGTGCACTCCTCCAAGCTGAAGCCTTGATGAAGGCTTGTCCAACAGGTGAGTTGAGCACCCCAATCACCACAGTGATAATTAGTGGTTATTAAACCATCTCAGTACAGAAAATGCTGTCACAGAGCTCCAAACTCATGACGGCTTAACCTGAGCTGCTGTGGTGCTCACGTCCTGCTGGGCTGTGGCTTCACTGCACTGATGGATAGGGAAAGGGTCCTTAGCACCAGTACGAAGGGATGCGAGAGCAGGAACACAGGCCCTGTGTAACACAACAAGGTGCCACAGCAGTGCAGGTGTATACATAAAGCACATGCAGTGTATGCAGTGTGAACTCTTTGACTGCTGCCCTCCCCTGTTGTGGATACGTCAGTCACAGCAGTCAGTATTTGCTTCCTCCATCCTTCCCTTGCCAATAAAGTGCTTTGGTGCTGCTTTACCCCTCAGATAAAATGCTGTAGATTAAAGGGGAAACCCAAAATCTGATACAGCACTGACTAGAATCACAGGCTGGTCTAAGGTCTGGGACCTCTGGAACTATACAGCTCTCCCGGTGACAGCCTGGTGTGCTGCATGCTCATGTCAAAAACCATCCTGCTGCTGCATCCTAACGGTGCCTGCTGCACACCGCCATCCTCTCGAGCTGACCATGCACAATAAAGCCATCAGTGTTACACCAGCTACGTCCCAGTGCCATACCAGGCCATTGCTGGGAGGACCTTTATAAGAGCACGTAGTGAGAGTACAAGGGGGAATGGCTTTAAACTGAAAGATTA